>JARGXW010001250.1:0-27705 GCA_029204085.1 Mycena sp. CBHHK59/15
GTTCGTCTACCAGGGTAGACCAAGGGTCCACTGACATGTTTGTCTACCTTGGTAGAGACACCCTGCCTACCCTTGGTCTACCCTGGTAGACAGAGGTAGACAGACCTCGGCCAAGGTAGACCGAGATACACCAATATAGGCTAAGGTAGACCGAGGTAGACACATCTGGTTTGACAAGAATAACTGCATTCGCTTTTCATGTTGTCCGTACTTAGTCGGTGGCACGGATGATTGATGCATTGCTTGAGCATATTACTTTGATCGTTAATTACTTTGATCGTTTGGTTGAGCCTGTGAATCATGATCCGGTGATTGACGTTGAGTCTGACGTGATTCTCCTTGTAAACAGACGCAAGATTTCCGAGAAAGTGAGAGAAGTGGGAATGTAAGAAAGACAAAAGAAAGAAGAGCCGTCGACACCCGGTCATGGAGGAGATCGGTAACGAGCCATAGGTACCCGCTTTGATCCGAGTCGGTGCTCTGTTGCGATTGGCGAACGACGCGCACACGTGCAGCACTACACGATATTCGTGTTATACCTTGTAATTCCCGCGCTTTCTGAGCACTACCATGAGAAAATTAGAATTATATGTGCAACTGAGGTTGGTGTACCCACTGAGACCAAGGTAGACCCATGAGGTAGACAGAGGTAGACCGAGGTCGGCCAAGGTCGACCAACCTCGGTGTACCTTATGTGGTAGACCGACGTGTACCAGGGTAGACAACGATAAATCAGTGGTAGACCGAGGTAATCTAAGGTCGGTCTACCTATGGGGGGAACACAGTGAATATTGTGGTCATTTTGAGCTATTCGTATTCCCCTCGGATGCATTATTGACCTCTCCAGCTGCCAATCAATGCTCACATTGTCAACACGTGGCTCTGCAATCCTTTACATTTTCAAGCGCGTGACTCTATTGCCCTCACTGCAATCAATTACATTTGCAAACACGTGACATGCCCGTATTCAGATAAAAAACCCAATTTGGGGCACGAAGGGCTGTCCCAAACTTCGGATAAAGTATGCAGACCGACAGCGAGGCCAGGTTCAGATCCGGATGAATTTCTGTGAGCTGTAGCCCTTCCTGAATGGTACTTTGGCGTAGCGGCTGAATGTTCCTTCTGTGAATAACATTGTCGGCTGGCCTCTGCAGCGTTCCGAGCACACTGGGACTGTAGCAGAAACCAGAGCCCGCCAAAATGGGCCTGAGTAAATAGAGATCGTCAGAGAAGGCGTACATCGTGCAGTATATACATGTAGGTGAAAGTAGACGGCCGATAACAAGAGTTAGATGACTCAAGATTCCGTATGATAGAAAGAAAATACGAAGAATGGGAGAGGCAGGTGGGTGACGGAAATGCACAAGCGTTATTACGGTGGCGCCGCTTACTTTGGCACAAAATTTACTTCGTAAAAATTCACGTGCAGCGGAGTCGCTAATGAACAGCAAATTCTGGCGAGATGTGATCGCTGCAAGCAGGACGGGTGCGAAGCGCTCACCTTGTACTTATAGTGGAAGCGAAGCCGACACCGCACAAGGAGGTTTTCAGACTGGTATATATACCCCTCTAAAACTCGGCCTCTGCTAAACAATAGCACCGAGCCACCACTATTACCCCCATAAGGTAGCTATCGATTTTGATTGAATCGAAGTTATGATCAGGACGGTAACAGATGCAGGCCAAGTCGATTTCTTGTCACAAGCAAGTGCACCAAAAGTCCTAGCTTTTTCCAAACGGGTGACGGTAGGCAGACCTTGTCTGCCCGATGATCTGGGTGGCGTTGGTTTCTAGAGTCGGTGAAACAGCCCGGAGAGGAAGGCTCAGAGAGCCTCTTACCTGATCCATTCAACGTACCGCAAAAAAAAAAAAAAAAAAAAAAAAAAAAAAAAAAAGTGCATGCACGACGAGTGGCCTGCAACAGGCGCTTGAGAAGCCTAGACGGAGGTAGTTACCCATTTGGAACCTCCCTCCTACTCAATTTTTTGTGGGTCAAATGTCCTGTAAATCGACGAGATGCTGCGCTGGATGTGCATGTATGATTCCAGAACCTGCAAAGATTTGCGGAATTTACGGGGTCAAATTTCTTTGTGGGTCCCTGAGAGAAGTCATTCCATGCCAGAGAGCCTTATTCCGGCAAAAAAAATGGTACCCATTCCGCTTCTGAACGAGGACAAACCAAAATATTCCGGAGGGTTTAAATTGAGAATTGCCCAAATGCAGAAATATTACACAACTTGGTTCGCCGGGGGTCAATTTTTTTCTGAGTCCCCCAGAGCACTCATTCTATGCCTACGAACCGTATTCCACTCAAACATCCGTACCCATTCCACTTCTGAACAAGGACAGGCCAAAATATTCCGGAAGGTTTGAATTGCCCAAATACGGAAATATTACACAACTCGGTTCGCCGGGGTCAATTTTTTTCTCAGTCCTCCAGAGCACTCATTCCATGCCTACGAACCGTATTCTGCTCAAAAATTCGTACTCATTCCACTTCCGAACGACAACGAGCCAAAATATTCTTGAGGGTTTAAATTGCACTCGCTGTGCAGGAGCCCACCACACCACCTCCTGTCCCTGCTCTACGTCCAAACCCAAATGCGCGTCGGGCCGCTGGAGGGACCACTTCTCCCCCGCTGTGCTTAGTATGGTAAGTAGATTCCTACGCTAAACAAGTCTGCGCCCTCATGGGCTGAAACCTCACCTCCATCCAGGTCCCGCAGACGTTCCCGAGCCCTCCAGAATTGTACCAGAAGCGATGGCTTTGATCGCGGCCTATGTCGGCAACAGGAGCAAACTTCAGGAAGAGTGCTGATGATGTTGAGAGATTGCCACGGCTCAGAGGATCCGGCGACCAGGTTTGTGGATGCGAGAAAGAGCGGAGCCGAGCCTGGAGCAGTGAAGATTCACCGAAGTCGTCTAATCGAGCGACAGAACCATTTGTAAGAGAAACGAGGGGACTAAGTGTGAGGCGGGGCCTACGCATAGGAAAGGCCAAATGCAATCCATGCATATCTACAACTCACTTGGACCGTGAAACCGAGTGCGCACGCTATCAAGGTTATGTTGTGCAGCCAGTCGAGTGTGTGTCTGAGGAGTGTATATACACATTTTAGAATTGGGCAGGAATTCTCTGGGAAAACGGATCATCATCGCTGTCCGGGTTGAGAACATATTGGGGCGAACGGGCGAGAATTCAGGAATACGAATTCGGCGGCCGTGAGAGCCGAGTTCTCTGCGTTCCTTCGCCACTCGAACATGTCAAGGAAGAGGGGGTAGTGCCCGGCATTTGTGTCGCGGGATGCGAGACTGATTTTAGTAATATGCGGTAACATCATTGCGTCGAGGGTGAAAAGCGACAGGAATGAGGAGAGTATTTCGTCTCGAATGTGTATAAGTATGGCTGTGGTATCAAAACCGCCGACTAACGAAACATCTGAGCAGAGTCCGCGCGAAATGGAACGTTGATTTGGTCGAGGATGGAAACATTGCTGAGGCCGAGCTCCTCTCGATGCATTCCGAAATCTCGCACCCAGCCTTGTGTTGGATATCAGCGAAGTTTGGTCTTGGAACGTCCCTGAGAATTCGAGATAAGACAAGTCCTCTTTGGAATTTCTTCAACTAACTTCAACTAAGTTAGCCCGATCCGGCACTGTGTAACCCTGCCGAACACCTCGCGTTTCAGGGACCTGAAGTGCGGTGTGGGCTTCATCGACGGTGGGACGTGATCATCAAGTTCCGTTCCGAGTCCGAGTCGATTTGGCGTCGATTCTCTTCTACCTGTTGTCCGTTGCTACAGCCATCAATTAAATTGTGCAAAATGGTTTACGAGCGAGAGGTAGCAGCGAGGGTTTTCAACGCCAGAATTGACATCGTGTGGAAGTATTCGAATATAAGAATATTGCGCGCCATATTAATCACAGCTGCGATCCGAACGCACTTGAGCTGTGGGAAGGCTCGAGCGGCCGGCTATCAGGTCGGCGGGGTGGGCAAAGATAGTTGCCGATACGTGACAGTCGATTCCTGAGTAGGAGGTGGCCACCGGCAAATGCCGAGGCACAGCCTTAGGAGGGAGTGCGCCAAATTTTACGCGGAAATTGTCCCAGGGCTTTTCCCGAAAATCCGACATCCCCTGACACCTCGAATGCTGATTGCAACGTACATATTACATTGCACGGTGGATGGTGACTCGAAGCCCTGTGCCAAATTGCACTGAAGGAAGTGTGGAAGGAGTGGCCGTTCCCAGAGTATGGTTGCGGACAAAACTTTATATCAAATCGCATTTTTGATCAGATCCGTCCAAGATTTGAGATTTAGAGGGAACATGGGGGTGGCTTATAGGTAAAATTTTCGTTTCAGAGAAATTGGGGTTACTCCTAACTTAGGGTTGAAAATCGCCAAATTTTGGGCCAAAAACCGAAAGTTTTTCATACTGGAAATGTAGACTATACAGGCTAAATAGTGCCCAATTTCACCTGCTTTTCCCATTCAGTCTGCGCAACTTCCATCTCTCGCTTCTGAACTCCACGGTGAGAACGATACAGCTCGGGCTCCGACTCGTTGGCAGATTCCCATGTCGCGGGGTCATCAATGTCACTCGAGTCACCGTCATCCGATGTCGATTCATGGCTCGGTTGAGAGGGAATATTGGCTGTGAATCTCCCAGTGCTGTTGCACTGTGCATGGGATGTCTGTCCAGGCTTTCTGGGCATGCTGGGTACAATGCATTGAATGCAATGAGGTGGCACGTGCAGGCAGGGCAATTGATGGCGCGGCACAGCCACCGGTCCGGGTGATCCGCAATAAAAAACGCCAAATTCGAAGATGAAAAACATAAATTCATATTTTCAAAGTTTTGCTCCAGGAGATCGATAAAGGAGCTTCTTATGTATCTATTCCTACCATTTACTTGACTTTCCGAGGATAACTGAAGGGGTAGTAACGATTACCAAATTGGGTTTTTGCCTTGTCACGAAGTTCCGTCCGCAACCATACCAGTAATGCTCCGATCGGGCTAGATTCTATATATGATATACTTTACGGCGTCCCCGAGGGCCGGAAACACCGGGATTTTCAATATGACCCTTACTTCAAATGTATTGTGGCTTATAGCCAGCCAAATTCCCTTTGCCAAATTCTGCAAGCCATGGATTTGAAGGACAGGTCATATTGACTATCCTGGTATTTCTTGTTGTAGTTTAGGACCTCGCGTCCGCTACACAGCTTCCATCATACGGTCCAGTCATCCTTCCACACAGCCTCTAGCGGGTCCGGGGGCTCGGTAGCGCAGAGTCAATGAGTCATGCGTACACACATATATATATAGGGCACTCCTGTAGTCCGTCTCCTCAGTCTGAAGAGAACGGTCTACAGGTGCGTAGTACAATATGCTAATACAACTCAGTCTGAAGAGAACGGTCTACAGTGTGACCCTGAACTCTTGACCTACAACAGGTTATGGGAACCCGAGACGTTTCCAGCGCTACGCGCTATCCTTTCAATCAGCTCGATGGCAAGAACTGGGACAGTTGGGCATTCAAAGCCCAGGCCAAATTCGAGGATGAAGAGAGATGGGGGTACATTGCCAATCCCGAGCAGGAGCCTCTCCCGACGATGATTGTCCAGCAGCCGGCTGTTTCTCCTGCCACCGGTACCGTCGACGTGGAAGTTGCGAATCCAGCATACGCGGTATGGCGCAAGGGTGACGACAAAACCAAACGCCGCATCATCGAGATGGTTAGTGATGACCAGGTCGCCTACATTCGAGATGCACGGACGGCAGCAGAGATGTGGAGCAATCTTCGCGCCATCTATCAGCGCCAGGGCATGCAGTCGATGATCGCAATTCACCAGAAGATTTCGACCATCAAGTACGCAGGCATTGAGAGCGGACCTCTGCAAGCCCACCTCGACCTTCTCATCGGGTATGCCAACGACTTGAAACGGGGAAACGACCCGCTGTCCGACTACAAGCTGCTCCAGTACACACTCCAGAGTCTGCCGGCTGACTTCACTCCCCTCGTCCAGGCCATCTCCTTGACCAACCACAGGAGCATCCTCACAGTCACACCGGTGCTCTTGGAAGACGAGGTTCGGCAGCGCGAGTTACTGGCTGTGCGGCAGCGTGAAGAGCACGCCCTGAAGGCATACACCGAGAAGGCGGCCTTGGCGAAGGCACACGAGGAAGAGATAGCCGCGAATGCGGTCAAGGCATATGTTGCCCAGACACAGCGTGGTGGACGCGGCGGCGGACGAGGCGGACGAGGAGGTGGGCGTGGTGGTGCTCGCGGTGGTGCCGGCGGCAGTGATTGGAAGAGCGGGGTGACGTGTTACGGGTGCGGAAACAAGGGCCACATCGCTCGTGACTGCAAGTTCAGTGAGAAGGAGCAGTTGAAGGAGAAGCTCCGTCTTGCGCAAGTCGCGTACGATGCCAGTGGGGACGATGATCAGCCCAAGGTCCTCCTTACCAAGAAGGCGACGAAGGCCCTCCGTACCGACGCGCTCTTCGTCGACTCAGGCTCTTCGCGCAGCCTTACCTCCGAGCGTGATTCTTTCATCACATACACCACCCTCGACAAGCCTATCCCCATCCAGCTCGGCGACAACAGCGAGATCTACGCCATTGGGACTGGAACGAGTGCGCGGCGCATCAAGAGTCCGACCGGAGTTCAGATGGTCCACTTCACGCGCACACTCCACGTTCCGAAGCTCGCGGGCTCGCTTCTCTCCGTTGGACAGCTAACGGCGATTCCGGGCGTCAAGCTGGAGTTCGAGGGCAAAGTCTGCTTCATCAAGCTGCGCGGTGTTACGCTCTGTGAGGCTGTCTTCAAAGACGGCCTCTACACTTTAGAACTGGCCGATGCACCTGTATCCACTGCGATCCCGACCGGCGGTGCATCCCTCCTGAAGGCGAAAACCCCCGCGCCCGCTGGTAAGCGCCTCGACATCCTCACATTACATCGCCGCCTCGGCCATCTGAACTTCTCCGACCTCAGGAAACTTGTTGCGTCGGGGATGGTCGATGGTGCAGAGATGGGTCAGTGGGACGATAATGTGTCATGTGAGGCGTGCCTACGAGGGAAAGCGTCGCGCAAGCCGTTCCCAAGAGATGGGAGACGACGTGCTACTCGTGTTCTAGAGTTAGTGCACTCTGATATGGTTGGCCCGCTCCCGAATTCCATTGGCGGAAATCGCTATTTCATTACATTCACCGATGACTACACTGCGCACCTTGACGTCGACTTCATGAAGCACAAGAGCAGTGCGCTCCAACGATTCCGTGTGTGGAAGGCCCGCGTGAGAAGGAGACCGGCGAGAAGATAGGCAAGATCCGCACAGACAATGCGGGTGAGCTCACTTCGGACGAATTCGAGGCGTATCTCGAATCCGAAGGTATAATTCATCAGACGACGGCTCCGCACACCTCGCAGCAGAACGGTGTGGCTGAACGCGCGAACCGCACGCTCGAAGATAGCGCAAGAGCGAATTTGATCGAGGCCGACCTTCCCATTGGATTCTGGCCAGACGCCGTGCTGTACGGTGCGATGACACGGAACTTCTGTCCAACACGTGCGTCACTGGATGGACGCATCCCAGAAGAGGCCTGGACTGGGCATCGTCAAGACATTAGCCATCTACGGCCTTTTGGGTGCGAGTGTTACGTCCAGGTGTTGCCGGAGAAAAGTCGTGCGACGTTGGCAGATAAGGCGGTCAAATGCATTTTTATTGGCTACTACGCGCTCCCTGGGACACAGTCCAAGGCGTACAAGTGCTACGACAGAACGACACGCAAAGTGTACAAGTCTAGGGACGTGACATTCGTTGAGCGCGGAACGAGTTCTGGGTGGACTGAGGTGATAACGGACCTTCGCAACCTTCCACCAATTACCCCCGATTCTCCTGTCCCTGGGTCACCATCTATTACCACCAAGGATGCGATGCCATTGCCCGCGGATGTTGTGGATGTGGTGAACGAACCCGAGATGGAGAAGCGAGACGAGCCCGAGGATGCAGGTGCGGGTGCGGGTGCGGGTGCGGAGGACCTGGCCGATGTCGTTGTCGAGGCGCCACCAGTGCCGAGGACGCGCAGGCTGCCCCTGCGTTTCGAGGGATGACAGACGAGCGCGCGAAGCTACCAAAAGGTCGATATCAGCACAAGACAGCACCAGAAATTGTCGACGCACCTGAGCTTGAGGAGGAGAGGAGTTCCAAGCTCAGGCTCGCGCTGCTCGAGTCCCAGAGTCCGCGATCCCCGTCCCGTTGACGTTCCGGCAGGCAATGGCAAGTGCAGAGTCCGAGGAATGGGCGAACGCGATGGCAGCTGAATTTGGGTCGCTTGTGGACACTGGGACCTTCGATTATGTCGACGCGCCAGAGGGCCGGAGGGTAATTACGTGCAAGTGGGTGTTCAGCGTGAAGACGAACCAGTGGGGCGAGTTTGAGCGCTTCAAAGCGCGCCTCGTTGCACGTGGATTCACGCAGATTCACGGCATTGATTACAAAGAAACATTCGCCCCTGTCGTCAAGTTCACCTCCCTCCGTGTCATGTTTGCCCTCGCCGCTCACCATGGTCTCACCATCTACCAAATGGACGTCGTCACCGCCTTCCTCAATGCCGACCTTGACGAGGAAATTTACATGTCCCAGCCGCCCGGTCTTCCGCCGAAACTCAATGAGAACGGTGAAGAGATGGTTTTGAAGCTTCATAAATCTATCTACGGCCTCAAGCAAGCGTCTCGTCAGTGGTACCGACTCATCAACTCGATATTTCAATCCCTTGGCTTCACGCGACTGCAATCCGATCACAGCATTTACCTCTGCCGCCGGGGCGATATCATTGTCGTCATTGCGTTATACGTCGATGATCTTCAGGGAGCTACGAACGACGAGGCGACCTGGAACACTCTAAAGGCAGAGCTGTCGGCACGCCTGAAGATGAAAGATCTGGGTGTCGCGTCGTATTGCTTGGGCCTGGAAATCACGCAGGACCTGGAGGCTCAGACGGTGCATATTTCCCAAAGAAATACTTTGAAGGTGTGCTAGAGCGGTTTGGGATGACGGACTGTCGGCCTGTGTCCACCCCGTTCCCTGTTGGCACCAAGTTGACGAAGGATATGTCGCCGAAGACATCCGAGGAACGTCAGCTCATGCACGGCAAGGATTACCTCGGTGGTTTGGGCTCGGTCATGTATGGGATGCTTGGGTCGCGCCCCGACTTGGCCTTTGCTGTCGGAATGCTGAGCCGTTTCAGCTCTAACTCGGGCATTGAGCACTGGAACGCGCTGATGCATCTCCTCCGCTACATTAAAGGGACGCTTGACCTGGGCATTACCTACCGCGGTCCGGGACACCTTGCCACACCATTCGCGGAAACCTTGCGTTGTTATACCGACGCCGACTGGGCAGGTGAAAAGGACAAGTTGCGCTCGACCTCAGGTACTCTTGTTCTCCTCGCAGGTGGCGCCGTCTCCTGGATCAGCCGTTTGCAGAGTGTGGCAGCTCAGTCTACAATGGAAGCCGAATATATTGCTGGAAGTCATTCAAGCCGTGAACTCATGTTCGTCCGAAATGTGCTTGGTGAACTCATGGGGCAGCCACTTGACCACCCCTCACCCATGCACTGCGACAACCAGTCCACAATAACTGTCGCCGAGAATCCAGCGATGCATGACAAGGCGAAACACATTGCGTTGAAATACCACAATCTTCGGGACTACATTGAGGACGGTGATGTGACCATTCATTATTGCGCATCAAATGCGAACCCGGCGGACCTCCTCACAAAGATTCTTCCACGCGACACGACGCTCCGCTGCCGTCGTATGATTGGATTGGAGTAGCTGGGCTGGACAGCGAGGTCAGGGGGAGTGTTGTAGTTTAGGACCTCGCGTCCGCTACACAGCTTCCATCATACGGTCCAGTCATCCTTCCACACAGCCTCTAGCGGGTCCGGGGGCTCGGTAGCGCAGAGTCAATGAGTCATGCGTACACACATATATATATAGGGCACTCCTGTAGTCCGTCTCCTCAGTCTGAAGAGAACGGTCTACAGGTGCGTAGTACAATATGCTAATACAACTCAGTCTGAAGAGAACGGTCTACAGTGTGACCCTGAACTCTTGACCTACAACATTTCTAGCCGTCCGGAAAACTGTAAAGTACATCGTATCAAAAGCCTAGGTGAATCCAACCACTACAGCTACCGTGCGGCTCGTTCTGCTCTCAGACAGCCAAAAATACCCAAACCCAACCTAAAAAAAATCGTCTTGAGGTGGTCAGAAAAACTCGGGCGACGAGCCTCCCTGCGGATTTGCTGTCCAACTCGAATGAGCCTACTTACAAGGAAAATGGTTGAGAATTTGGCCCACAAAAGCCGATCTCGTGGAAACCTAGAAAGAAAAACAGGGACCAAGCATTGCTTCATTAAAGTTCAACCTAGAACAGCGCTGGTATTTTTTATGTGCAGTGTCATCGGATCACCTAGCAATCTAGCCGGCGGTCTTTCGCGCGCATCAAACCTCTTTCGCGCGCGCTGAGCTTCTTTCACTCATTTTTTATACAAAGGAACCCTCATAGTGGGAGCCTACATCTTGCAACATAGGACATCCATCTACTCGCCCGTCCATCTATACCTCTCTGGGGTTCCTTTCTTGGTTTTCAATCGTCTGCCATGGTCAAAGAACACCCTAATCGACGGAAATCCATCGCAGGAACAAACCACGATAGACCAAGAGTCCTAGGGCAGCCACAAAAGCATTCAATTTTCTTCTCCAAGCCTTGTTCAGATGCTGTAAAATTAGCTTTCGCTCTGTATCTATCTGAAAGGTTCGGCTCAGATATGAGATCGAGACAGCACGTATTTCTGACCTGAATTCCGTACGGCATTTGTGTCTGCATCACCAGGGAGATCGACCAAAACAACACCATTTTCCAATGTCGGGCATTTGTATCGAATGTGGTTTGCATCAATTTCAATACAGAATGGTTTCCCCGAAGATTTCTGAGGCGCGCTCGGCGGATCTGGGTGGCCCTTCTCAATACAGAGCTTTCTGTCCGCTCAGATTGTGTTCGGAGCGATTTATGACCCCGCTGGAGTGCAACTCATTGTCGGATCATCTGCCTCCTAACCCTCGCTCGTACCGGACTTTGGGCAAAATATAAGTAGCCGAAACGGCAATATAAACTAAATATCTGCCGAACTGCTTATACGCAGCGTGTTTCCCCCTAAAATCTGTGTACAAACAGAATATATAAGTGATCGTGCGTTTATACGTCAATTATATGTCAGCTTTGACGGCGAATATCTCCCCACCCATATGGACTTTCCTTTTCATTTCCTCCTCCATATACATATTTACGGCCAGGTACGGCAACCAATAGAATTCAAGTTCAAGTTCAAGTTCAAGTTCAATAGGTTTTGCTGGGTATTCGGAGGACCGATAATAGTCCTGAAGGCCTGATTTTTTTTTTCTCGGCCAAATGTCAGGACCGATTTTGATTTTGTCAGGATTTTGACCAGGATTTAGGCAGCTTGGGCACGACTGGCTGAAGGCGATGATTGTCTAGACGACGATAGCTGAATCTTGAGGTATCAGGTTGGCCGAAATCATTCCTGAAATGTGAGCTTTTGAGATGCGCGCCGCCGAAACAGCCCCTGATTTTTGACATTTTAGGTGTCTTGATGTGCCACTTAAAACGGCAAATTTCGGCTTGGCCTCTCGGCACGCCTGAAATCACATGTTTCAGCTGAATTTCAGCTGAAACTAGACCTTTCGGCTGCATTTTGGCTGAAACTTCTGGTTTCGGTTTGATTTCAGCCATGCTGAAACTGAAGGAGAAATTTGACATTTTAAAAGGCATACCGGGAGCACTAAAGTGTCAAAAAATCAGCGGCCGTTTCGGCAGTGTGTAAGTCTGACACTTACTTACAGTGATTGATGAAACCTGGTCCAATTATTACTAACTATCGTTGATGGATGATCCCAGTATTTAAACCTTTCCCATCAGTTGTACTTGTTTATCTTGTCTTTCACACTACGACAATCTAGATCACTGTTCCTGTCTTTCTGTTTGAATCAGTGAGGACGCATTGCTGGCGTCCTTCCACAGTGCTGATTCATATCCCACAACCTCACATTACAGGAATGATTTCAGCCAAGCTGATATCTCAAGTTTAGCCTCTCATTTAAGGGTGCCTGATTCAGACATTTATTCCAGGAGTTTCGGGCCGTAAGTCAACCTGGCCGAAATTCCTTTAACTCCAGTGTGACACACACACGAAAAGCGAGCCTGATTATGCGGACTTTGCACAGCCGCTATTAGAGTAAGAAAAACGTAGTCTTTTTTAGAGCACAGCCGCTAATTTCACTTGAACACGGCCACTATTTTCGATTGTAACTAAAATTTTCAGTGACTGTCACTCTGCTACTGAAATCTCGCTCTGCGAGATAATATAAACGATTACATAAGTACTCGTAATCCATAGTCTCAAGTAGCATCCTGACCGATCCTCTGCGTCGTGCCTCCTAGTCTTTCGGGGGTTCACCTGCCAGGACATACGCTAGAATCTACAAGAGGCTGCTGGGCCGCAAAGCGGCCCAGCATCCCCTTTATGTATGGGCGCTTCGCAGAAAACGCGCTGGTAGAACTTTGATGTTCTTGAGCTAAATTGACTTTGCCGAACTCGGCGTCGGACCCGGCAAGCACATCCAGTCGGCATTGTCGGTGGATGCACCTGGCAAATGGCTTGGCTTTGAAAAAATCACAAAGCGGAGATGGTGGAGTTTAAAAAGACAACATAATTTTATAAAGAGGGAGATATCCATTGTCTTAACTCCTGTCCAAACCGAGCACTAAGTGTCCCATCGTGACACAAACCTTTTGCCAGGGACCTATTCTGAACCCCGTGCCCCACATTAGAACCGACCATCCGCCATGTCAAAACACGTTCGGGCAAAGTTGTTATTGGTTTGAGAGGAGAGGATACATATGTTGAGGAACCGGGACTGTGGGAGCGCATCGGCGGGTGTCGGAAAGGAGACTTCAAGGGAGATCACTCACCTTGACGGTTACCACGATACAGCTTCGCCAATGAGTACAACATTGGTACTCCACGCGCACCCACGCTCACGCCCAGCCAGCTGACTGTCGTACCCACTTCGGCAGTTCTTGCTAGCACGCGCGCCAACCGGCAAAGGAACCCCAAAGCCCAGTTGGGCAGTACTGGGCCACCATGCCCGGAAGTGGATTATAATTGGACCGAACTTGAAGAGATAAGGGTGCCTGCGGAGTGCTGTGCTTAGATCGCAAGCACAAAACAAAACTGATACGAGCAAGATAAGAGGATGCGAGCAACGGGATTACAAGTGGAAATGATAGTGATACGAATGACCGCGGTGGATGGATGGTCGATTGGTCGATGTAAGATGGATGCAAAAATCAGTGTAGCCGCGCGACCGCCGACGGATGGACGTCCAGCGAGCCGAGAGCCAAGTACGGGTGTCGCTTCGCTAGCTGTACATCTACAGATACATGATACCGCTAGCTGGCGGAAAGATTGAATGTTAACGTTATACATGGTGTCCCTTGCGATTCCCAACACCAGAGCAATCTCCTGGAAAGAGGTCAAAGGGATGGCCGACCCCAAGCCCGCTCCAATATCTGTCACTGCGGATGAGCTTAAAACTGTCTTCGAGAGGCGACTGAATCCCCCGAATGGTCTACTCCCCCAGTTCGACTCGGCGTAACATAAAATCAATAAGATCTTAGTAACTCTGCTGCCCGAGAAGACCGAGGACAACTCACCTGAAGGTTTCTTCACGCAAAAGTAGACTGAGGACGACATGGGCGGGCTGAAAAATCACTTGCCCAAGCATTCCTTGGACAGTTCCCCTGGCGTGGATCAAACCTCATACGCGGATCACCTGGAAATTCCAAACTAAGACCTAGCGTAGCTGGCCAACGAGAGTGTTGTAAAGAACGACACGTCCACGATTTGGTTCATGACAGCTCTCATTTGAATATTAAAGAGGATGAAACATGACTGGGCAGAAGCACGAGGCCAGACATGGTGATATGCAGTCTGCTGAGTTTAAAGCATTCATTGGGCTACTTACGGGAGGTCTCCATCAACACACAGGTAAACTCGACCTTGGGCGCTCATTTGAACCCGGTTTTTGAAGCGCGCATGCTGAGGTGATAGCCAGCGCAATATTAAGCAAGACTGTCAGTTCAGATTTATTTTTCAGGCCCTTGCTGGGCAGGGTTCCTTAACAACGTTTTCGGCGGATTTTGAACCTAACTTGGAGCCCCAACCAATTTCCGGACAAGACTAGGCTTTACCAATGGTATATTACCGGTGCGGTCCCGTTAAGAAACAACCTGGGCCTGTACTGCATACCATTCGGAATTGGGGAATATGCGGTGCAATGGCCAGAACTGCATTCCCGACAACCGGGCCTCGAGGATTGGACCGATTTTGACCGAGAAATTTGACCGGGATGGGCTTTAGCATCGTAGGAAAATATTACAAAAAAGTTGAGCCCAACAACTGCTCGGGTCGTGTGGAATCACGACGAGAAAGCTGCGCGTCCACGTGATGTTGATGCCCACACAAAACAATGACAACATTGTTCTCTCTTCGACTCCACCATGCCACGCGTGGCACGTTCGAATCTTAAGAATGCCGGGGACATCCGAGGAGCCAAAGACGAGGCCAAAAAGACTGCAGTGGACCTCTACAAACAAGAACTGGAAAAACCACGGAATGAGCGGAGAAGCGCGAAAGATATTGGGGAGGAGTTTGGAATCGACGGGACCACAATCACTCGACTTTCGAAGCCGGGTGCGCGAACCATTTCAGACTTCAATGACACGAAGAATGTGATGGGAAATGCAGCCAGGCGTGTCCTGGTTGACTGGCTGACAGAGATGGCGGATCGGGCCTTGCCCGTTGACCGGAAACTCTTGAAAAGGAAAGCCAGACAAATCATCCGTGCCACACGCGACCCGGATCATGAAGGGGTCAGTGATAGCTGGGTGGATCGCTTCCTCGCATCTCCGATGTGCGCCGCGTTGGCCAATCACTGGAGCTCATCTCTCACAAAAGATCGAGCTCAAGCTGTCAATCCAACCACCGTCAAACAGTGGTTTGATGCTGTCGAGAGGCGGGTTGTTGATTCCGGAGTACCTCCGTACCATCAGTTTGCGATGGACGAGACCGGCTTCATGGAGGGACAAGCACACAAAAGACGGGTGATCGGAAGATACGGCGCTCACAACACTTACAAGCGCGGAGGTGAAAGTCGGAACAGTGTAACGGTTATGGTCACAATCTGCGGAGATGGTAGCGAACTGGTTCCGACAATCATCTTCAAGGGCGTGAAGTTGTTGAAACGTTGGGGTGAAGTGAATCCGTTGGCAGCTAAGTGAGTATTTCTTCTCTGTTGCTACTCAAACTCGTGATATATGCAAACCCCACCAGTGTATGCATCGATATCCCAGCAGAGTGCAATTTTCTCTACTTAGCTTCTTTGCTTGAGAAATGGTAGTTTGAATAGATATTTCCATCTGGTGCAACCCCATGCCGTAGCGGTCAGTCTGGCACCAGGCCCGCAAACCAATGCCCCGAGCCACCGATCAGCTTGAGTACGTAGTCCGTTACCATGTCCATTTTACCAGCTCAGCGACCTCAGGGTACATTGGCGTTCAGCCACGTTGACCTACCTTTTCTAATTGCAATCGTGGGCTCTTATAGTGATGTACTCGAGAAAGATTCAATGAAGATATATTTACAATATCCGACGCCACCTGGGGAGGGAGCGAACTTACTCTCTACCGCCTATGCCTGAGCGTAGCGAGGGCACATCTTGTGATTGATAAAGGCATGCCAAGTTTTTATATTACTATCAATCCTGCTGATGTTTACAACCCGCTCGTTAAATTTCTGGCGAGAGATGAGATAGATTTGGACAGCATGACTGCAGACAGCGTCCCGAAATATTTTGATCAGGCATCTCTCATCGCTAAAAACCCGGCAGTTGCTGCACAGTTTTTCAATGTTTACACTTGCAATTGGTTATGATCCTACTAAGCAAGAAAACCTTGATGGTGGTATACTAGGCGTTGTCAAAGCCTATTACGGTTGTGTGGAGGCTCAGGGGGGAGGTACCTCATGGAAACATGATTATTGTCTAGTTCGGTATAATATTCAATGCTGAAGGCATGACTTACACTGGGTATGTGGTTAAATGCTTCGTAACTTGACGGGCGACTGTTCAGCCGAGCTGAACTTTAGTTGTATCATTGGCTGTGCTGCATTGAATACAACACATCTTTTACTGTGAATTTGCAGTCGTTGGTCTTCTTGGTGCTGCCTTGTTCAAATGACAGCCACTGTTCTGCCGTGTCCATGGTTAAATTGACCATGAGTTTTACTTTGTTTGCCCAGACATTTTGCATTGACTGCTTATAATTTGATCTGCTTCGTTTTACCATCTTAGTTTCCAGACTGTGTTTAATTTCGCTTTATTCACATCGGGAAAATGGTGCTATCCGATTCCATGGATATCCTCCTCACACATGGCCTGTGGAGCCCTCTGCATCGAAATCGATACAAATGGCCCTCTAGCATGTCGCAATTTTGACGCGCCATCATCACTTTAGAAAACCGCGCGTAGCAATGGGAGCTGGATTTGAATCTGACCCGCAAGGCAGCTAGTACCCGCGGTGGAAAATCAAATCCCATTCGCGGCATGTGAATGTCGCTCGGCATCACAATGTTCCTCGGCATCTCAATGTTGCACGGGAGTGTCAATATTTAGTGTGTCCAAACGGTGTTGGTCCTCCAATGAGGGCAATAACCCCCCGAAGCCAGATTTTTTGCACAGAACGCTCCGGATTCAGCAGGGCTATCCGATTCGGACGCCGTCTGCGGAATATGCTTTTCCATTGGCAGGATAAACACCTCGATAAATTTCGGGATATTTTAAGAATGCTCAGCTCGGTCTTGGTAGAACGGAGGCCGCCCTTGGAAGGATCCCGACACACTCTCTTCGTTCATCACTCACTCCCACCTCGGATTTCCCCCAAGCTCATTCAAACGCTGCCACTCCCCTCGTACAACGGCAAGGGCATAAAGCAGCATACCTCTACCTGTACCTCCAATACTACCTTTCGAGAGGTAAAACCCCTACCTCACTGGAGCTGGAGGCAGTGTTGGCATTGACCTGGTCAAGCCAATTTGAACTGAAGACAGGAGAACAGAAACCTCTTGAATTCATGTATATCCAAGAAGTTTGGTGAAGAATGAAAAGGTCAAAACGGTTTAGTGAGTCACCGAGAGATGGTTCACGGTCTGACCCCTGAGTCAAATTGATTTGAACCTCCCCTTGACCCCGGTCAATGCCAACACTGACCAGAGGTACACAGGGGTATGACCCTTCCACACCTCTGGCTCATACCTTCAAGGAGGTACAAAGCAGGTTTCAAAACATGATTCGAGGGATATGAAGAGTGTACCAGAAGAATTTTCCATTATTTTTCACTATTCTTTCAAAGAAAATCTAAAGATAGCGCAATGCGCTCGAGTCCGGAACCGAGAGATCGTTCTCCGCCCCGAAACATATATAAGGAGACCCATTTCTACTGTAACTGTAGCTTTCTTTCATCTCATTATCGAAGTTCTATTGTGCACTCTATGACTTCTCACTGAAGTCAGCCCACTGAGTCCTGGCTACTCAATAGGGGGTTGAGTGTATAAAAGGCTTTGTTACTGACATAATGAAAGACATAAGCAACCTCCGGTCCCTCTGTTGGACATATGGCCAGCAGACATTTCGCTCCTCTCCACCCGGCTCTCCACCCTCGTGGTTGAAAGCGGGAGCATGGGTTGAAAGCGAGAGTGAGCGCGATGCGTGGCAGGTAGCTGGACGTTTATTGTTGAACTGCAAGGGCCATTTTCTTCCTCCCTCACATCAATGCTCACGTTGATGTTTAGCGCCCAGTTGGAAATCTGGTCAGCAGGCATTTGAAAGCGAGAGCGAGCATTTGGCTTATGCCGCTCCATTCTTCCTGTTTTGTTGGCCTGCCCCTCTGCTGTTGTTCATTCACAAAGCCACATGGCAGCCCCTGACCGAGGTCTGATCACCCTCTTTCATAGAGGTAGGTATACTAGAATATTCTACATAAATCCGAACCGTTCCATATTAGAGATGATGACTACATAGTGCAGGTCGGGGATCAGGCAGAGTGCCATTTATAGATTCCGCCAACACCCACATTATTCATGCCCGTGGTCAAGCGGATGCAAGACGAAGGCACGCGCCCGGGGATATCTTTGCCGTGTGATGGCCGCAAGGCACGTGTGTCTATTTTATTTCGGCATCCATTTTCCATTTCATCTTCGACCTTTGCCTGCCCACGGATATACACACCAGCATTCCTGTTGATGTCAGCGCTTTTCAGAACTTGGAGGAAAGTGTTATGCATTGAATCTGAGAGAAGCTGAACCAAAATCAACTCTTCGGTGTCCCCACGTCATTTTCGCGGTCGTCCTTGGGTGATATGGATGTGGTCAACAAGTTCATGTATGTGTAGACAATAATCCCACAATATCCAACCACTTTGAATCTGTCGGGATTTTTGACTGCTTCTAGGATCGAGTTTGATGGTGTTGATTGAACGCAAACAAAAATGCGAAATTTAACGGCGCCAGACTCCGCCTGCCAACCAAATTCGGTCATCTTATTTTCATTTGTGGGCAAGTAGAGCACTGTTAGGCCATTATATCCGACTTACGAGGCCGTATAGACGTTGTAGAGGGCATTGGGTATGATTCTGCATATGAATATCGGTCCTAGAGATGCCCGATTTTGTTTAGGTTCGAACGCGATCGAACGCTGAACCGAACCTGAATGCGGGTTCAGGTTCGAGGTTCGCCGACTTCCTGAACCGAACGCCGTTCCACCACCACCTCCCCCTTCGCCATGGCTCCTGGAAATCGCCGCCATATTCCTGTAGCTCATTACCATTATGGCCAATCATATGAGGCCTAGTGAAATTGCGAAGGCGGCACATGTGGATGTGCACACTGTTTACCGGACTCTCGAAACATGGCGCACCACTGGGAAGCATGCCCCAATACCTCTAGAACTGGGCAGACCACGTATTCTTACTTCATTTGATATATTTGTGTGTTTCTCCACTCATAATTATTGTTTCTTTTGTCGTTCATGTTCCGTGAAGTACTTAGAGGGTCTCATCTAGCGGACTCCCAACATATATGTACTTGGTTGAACTTCAGCAGTGTCTATTCGAGTCCACAGGGCTGGATGTGGCACAGACCACGATACGCGATGCTCTTTTGCGTCTGGATTATACACGGAAATGCGTAAGTATATTTGTTTCTGTTTTATCGACTCCCTGGCGTTGTTCTGCAGGTTGGTCGGTCTGCACGTGAAGGCAACAAACAGAAGCGACTCGGTTACCAGATTGAACATCATGAATCGCTCAAAGACACTTGGAGGGTCTGGCAGAGTTATTGAGGCAGTGCTGGGGAACCATATATGCCAGAGCTTCGCTGCGGCTGTTACTCTGAAAATCGGACATTCATGTCGGAAATATATTACGGAGTTCTTCACAGGGCGTTGGTTGGGCTTACGGAAAGCCAAGTTCTCTGTCTTTGCCCGCCATCGAATCTGAATCCGCATGGATCTGGATGCAATCATTTCCAGCCGGATTTTGACGGGGTCTTGCTGAGAGGATAGCCAGTGAAATTTTGGTTTGAACTGTCTCTTTAGATTTGTTTTGACAGCCCTGGTGCTTTTGAACAGGAGCTGAGGCTCTGC
This sequence comes from Mycena sp. CBHHK59/15, assembly GCA_029204085.1. Lineage (NCBI taxonomy): Eukaryota > Fungi > Basidiomycota > Agaricomycetes > Agaricales > Mycenaceae > Mycena > Mycena sp. CBHHK59/15. The sequence goes on from JARGXW010001250.1 coordinate 19,848, forward strand.
ATGTCAATCCAAACAAATGCATGTGATCATCAGCATGATGGGCCGAGATTTCGCACCAAAACAGTATTTTGACCCTTGTGCAATCATTTTCAAGCCATTTTGACGGGGTCTTGCTGAGAGGATAGCCAGTAAAATTTGGGTTTGAACTGTCTCTTTAGATTTGTTTTGACGGCCCTGGTGCTTTTGAACAGGAGCTGAGGGCTCTGCATGTCAATCCAAACAAATGCATATGATCATCGGCATGATGGGCCGAGATTTCGCACCTTATATAGATGTCTTGTCCCACGTCTGTGCGTGCCGCTGCAGCCAGTAGTAATATGTTTCATACAGGGGCTCTCTAGCTTATGCGGCGAGTGTAGATATATTTCATTTTCATTTTGATTCCATTAAAGTGTATGCGGGCCCCTTGGGGCCCATGTAACACTGTACAAGATACGTAGAGTAAAGTAGCTGGCCTGGAGGGAGGTGCGTGGAGATGGTACGTAGTTAGGTGAGAGCGCGTGGAGTGTGCTATGAGGGTGTATTGAGTTATAATCGATGGCGGTATTTGTTCAGGCAGTAAGTAAGAAAAAAAGAGAAACTAAGAGATAAAGAGAGAAAATTGGGCCTTCACAGCGCGTAGCGCGGGAAGCGGAGGGTGTCGCGGGCGTAGGCGTAGATATATACTCGCTGTCGGAGAAAGTGATGGACGGTAGCGCGTGCATCTTGACATGAGCGGGAGGATAGCGACGAGGTCCAGCAGCGGTAACGAGTACACTTTTGATATCGTTGATGCGCATTCCACGCGCAGATGGTCTTTCCCAGTCCTGAATAAATCAAGTTGTTTCCAAGTCCTACGTGCGTGGCAGCAGCGACTCGGAGTCCCTCGGCCCACCCCACCGGAATAGACTTCCGAGACAGAAAGCTATTTTGCGACCACAGAGAGCCGGGAACTTTGAGTTGGGCTCGCCCCAGTGCTCGTTCACAGTTCCACGGGTTCCCGCATCAGGAAAACACAAAGTTGCCGTATAGCTCCACATAGCCCCACATAGACGATATAGCCGCCATAGCAGATCAATCAAATCCATAGAAAGGTGGGAGGGTCAACGTCAACCTCATAGCACCTCATAGCCCGGCATAGTATGGCTGGAAGCTATCATAATGAGCATTGGATTATTGTCCAAGAAACCCCACCATAAAAAAGAGATTCTTTGTACACTACATAAGAGACAGAATAAAAAAGCTTGTCTACCTATAAATACATCCCTTGACTACAAGGCATGGAAGTGCCGCCAGCTGCCACTACGGCCGGCAATGACGGTGGTGGGCGTCAATTTCCCTTGGCCCTGTGGCCCCAGCCTGAGGATCGCTCCAATCGAGTATTTCCTGTATGTTCCTCATCATAACATCCATCTCGACGGCTAATAGACAGGATGTGCAAAGCCGCACAGAGCCGCATGCGGCTTTTGTGCATTGTGCAAAGCCGTATGCGGCACCGTGCGGCTTTTAATTCCGTATCCATTATGTATCCAAACCTTGCAATAGAGTGCTTTGAAGCTGTCTGTATTGATTCCGGCACCAGGTGGAAGGATGAAGTGTGGAATATGGTTGAAAAATGCCAGTATTGCAGTCATAGCCGCACAGCAGCTGTGGCGAAGCCAAATAATGACTTGAAAGTGGTGCACCTTATGTTAAGTAAGTGGTTCAGTGAACTGCATAGCACCTAATTTACTCATATTTCATCGGAATGACCAAGGATTTGCTCATAAATCCTCTGGTTTATTATGCGGCTTTGCACAATGCACAAAAGCCGCATGCGGCTCTGTGCGGCTTTGCACATCCTGTCTAATCTGTCTGAGGATGAACAAATTAAGTTTAATCTGTTCAACAAACATACTGCGAATTCCTTTCACCTTGGCGGTACTTTTGCTGGTTGTGGAGTAATAACACAATGAAAAACCATGATCCGAGACCGGCGCCAAGCGTAATAAGTGGAGATATAGACATTCCCAGGCTTTTCTAATCCTTCAAATTTGCGTACCATAGACAGTTTTTGCTTGCGCAGCAGAATGCTGTCTGGTCTGTGTTCCGCCATGTACTCGCGCCCAAACAGATTCCTGCCATAGACGTTGATCAAGCGATTTTAGGTGTTGGCTAGAATGGATTGAATGGCAAAACATACCATGCTGTGTCTTCTGTCCCGCGTTTATGCCGCTTAGCCTTTGCGGTGGTTTTGGTTTTCGATGTGGATGAGGCAGGGGCTTGTGCGGCAGCAGGGAATGACGAGTTTGTGGTAGCGTTGTGAATGGAACCTGATTGAGATTAGCAGAGTATAAGTCACAAGTTACGATCTACAACACTACACCGGCGTTATCGCGTTGAAAAACACGCGAGGGTCTTCTGACAGACACGGCCATCCCCGCGACGGTCGCGGGGATGACCGATAGTTCCCTGGACAGAATAAACCAATCAGTGATTTGTTCGGAAATAAGATTGGGAAGGGACAGAAGTAGCTCGTCAAAATCCTCATCGGGGTTAGCTACGCCCCTCAGACCAGTGATGGAGAGAGACCGGTGCTCCCCGATAAATGGAGGAAAGGGAGATCACTTGCCTGGAGTAAATGGATGGCTCTAATTGTCTCACCGAGTTGACCTTTGAATGAAAGAAATGGATCAGTCAGTATTTGTTCAAAATAAGATCGGGAGCACAATTAAAAATAGAATAGGAATCCTCCTCGGGTTAGCTACTCCCCTCAGACCCAGCGCTTTCTCCCCAAAACTTTGGAAAAGGAATATAACTTGCCTGGGGTGATGGGAATGAAAGAAATAATAAATCAGTCAGTGATGTGTGAAAGGAGAGAAATACAAGAATAGCTCTGCAGAACCGGAAATCTTGGAAAGAGATTTGACTTTGATGGCTGTAATAATTATACGAGCGATCCCTGTAAATACAATTGGTCAACCGTTCCTCGATAAGAAAACCCCGTGAACTTCATCAGGTTTGACTGCGCTGTCACGCACGGCGCACCCCAGCAGAACCCAAAAGGTGATAGAATAACATCGTTGGGGCCTGAATGAGTTAGGTAGGTCTTGGCAAGTTGAAGAGACTTACTTGGACATTTTACGCGATGGAATAGAAATTTGAACCACAAATTGAGTGCCCGTCTCGCTTATGAGGCTGGCCCTATTCCGAATGTAAGAATGAATATTAAACATATTATCAAAATGAACTCACGCCGTCGGCGGGACCAGCATTTCGCAAACCCAGCGCTGCAAATGTTGAAACTCTAACAAACACGTAAGTATGAAGAATGAAAGAGAGGGGGGAGTAGAGATAATCCGGAGCCGACGAACGATGACGAACGACCAAGGCACAACTGGAGGGTTGCCGCCCCTCAATCCAATAACCATACAATCCCCCCAGAGCCCAAAGCTTTCTACCGAGAAGCGGATACATGAATCAACACAACCGGCAAGGTTGTGATCAATCCAATAATCCAGAGTTCGGATCGGATGCCACCAGAATCGGATACATGAGCTGAACGCAATTGGCCAGGTTGCGGACGATCCAATAATCCGGGTCCCGAATGGCACAAGTGTCCACGCATTACTTCACAGTTTATATAGAGTACCGGGCCCCGAACAACCAAACAAATACCTGGTCCGTGCGCAATGTAATCGGGTCCCGGACTCACCTCGGAATAAGCCATACTTGGGCGAGGCAAGTGTGAAAGCTGGGCATAAAAGAAAGGAACCGATATTAGAGTTGTTCACAGTAGCCCTTTTTCCTTCCCTCTTTGTGTTCATTTTTGTCTCCTTCTTTGATGGGGGGAGAAAAGAGGGAAGGAAAAAAGGGAGACAAAAGAGGGCCCTCTTCGAAAGAGGGACGCATATGGCCCATTTTTCACCTCATCTTATTTTCCCTTTTTCGTAACAAGTTTAAGGTGTGACTTGATTTTTGGTGGGATAGATACTGATTGTGCTCTTGAATGCATCCATGGACCTCAAAATATCAGCTTAAACATGCACATGTATGGGCTCTATAGTGTCCAATAAATCGGTTCTGAATCCAACAAAAAAGACACCTCAAACCGCATGAAAGTTATGCACAGCTTGTCTTTGTTTGCCAAAAGATGACGCACCACGTGTTGGATGCAAATCTGTCACGCGTTCCTCTCCGCATCCATTCCAAAAGATGGTGGTGGTGGAGGGTTTGCCAGGAACTCCTCCAAGGGCTGGAAAGTACCCAGGAAGGATGTCAGCATTTCGGTGCAGTAGGATGAGCTACTTGCACTGACATAGCAAGACTTGTTCAAAGAATATGGAGCTGCCATTGTCAAAATATTCATCACTCAGGACATGAAGAACTTTTGAGAGCTCTCTGTCCAAAGCTTGACTTTTCATCTGCTGGTGGATGGCGGGTATTTAGTCATTGGGTTCCGACAGCAGGGTCTGAATGTGGATCGTCGAGTGTCGAATTGGTGTCGAGAGAATGGTGCGGACATGAAGAAATTGTGGACGTTGTCATAGACCATGATGGTTAGGGCGAAGGTTAGGGGTGTGTTAGCTGACCAGACTGGTGACTTTGCAGTGAGTACGCGGGGTTTCTTTTTTTTTTCCCCTGCTGGCTTCGCGGTTGTGTCTCTTTTTATACTTTTTAAGGGTTCAATGTGTCTTTTTATGCTGCTTTCCCCGGTTGTGTCTTTTTTTTTGGCTCCGTTGTGATCTTAAATCCCAGAGTGTGAAATCCTTCACCGAAAGTATGCAAGGTGCAATTTTTACAGGCCATTTTCGTGAAGTTGTGGGTTTTCCCTCATTTACCCTGAAGTTGTGTTTCTTTTAACCAGTTTTACCCCTGGGGGTCTTTTTCTTTATTTATTAGACAATATGTGTGCCATACATATGAACAGTATTAAATTCTGGAATGAAGGTTCCTTTTTCCCCCCGTTTTCGGGAATTTCGTTGTCTAGGGGTTCACTGAAAATCCAAAAAAAAAACCGCGCTGTGCGCGATGATGAATGTTCCCAGTGGGCTAGTTTCCCTCTCAACAACTGTTGTTCTGGGTAAGGAAATCCCGAGCAGCCATGAAGTGGATTCAATACTGAGTTCCCACACATTTGGATCAATTACAGTGCATCCAACTTGAAAAGTTATTTTTGGGAACACCCAGTGAGCGTCGTTCAAATCCGATCCAAGGCTGGTACTTATTAGGAAAACCAGTTGGATGACGTCGTGGAATGGACTGGTCAAGTAAGAGAATAATAAATAAGCGAGGTAGGCGCATTTCGCATCCGTCGAGTCACGTGTTCCCAAGCGTGACACCGCCTTCCCGCCCTTATTGCGCCACCCCGCCATGTCAGGGGCAAAAACTAAAACCATAGAAAGGCTCAGCTTGAGCAAAGGCACAATCCTATTGTCTCAGATTTTCAATATATGGTCTCAAAGGAATGTTTTTGACCGATTTGTTAAAAAATGCTCCAAATGAGAAACGGAAGAGTTTGCCAGGGTGGGATGTCGCGAGTAGTGAGTTGTAGGGAGTCATTATCATACCATTCGCATTTTTATTTACATCAAAAGGTGATCTCGTCATCTCAAAAATCCAAATTACTGGTGCTATGAACAACTTGCTGTAAGGGATGGCAACAAATCATTTCCTTCGCCAGCACATCACCTGCCCGAGCTTCTTGACGTCTGCGTTGCTCTTCTGGACTTGCGTGCAATTTGCGTCTTTTATGTCACGCCGCGCACATGCGGGGAGGGGCCGCTGTATCTACTTGGCTCCCATTCTTCTTTTTTCTTTCTTTTCCATCCTTCCTTCAGCTATTTGCTGACCCTCCTCCAGCCTCTGCTCCAGCGGAGTCGCCGCCATTGTGCCAGTCCAGTCTCCTCCTCCAACCCGCCCAAGTTTCCTCCACCAACCCCGCCCAAGTCTCCTCCACCATCCCCGCCGGCTCCACCATGCCTACCGGCTCCACCTCCACCTCCTCACCCCTCAGAAAATAAAGGAAGTACAAAGCAAAGCTAAAAATTTATTTATTTAAACTTATAAAGTAAGCTCACGGACCGAAACCCTGGTGCCGTGTGGGACAACTGCAAACTAATCACCAGAGCATCAGTTTGAGGGCTAATTTCAAAAAGCGCATTTTCCCTGGATTGCGCTTGCAATTCTGAGCAAGTCCCATGCCACCCGAGCCATTGCAAAGCATCCAGCCCAACACGGCATCGACTCGGCCATCAGAGCTATGTGCAATAAGCCCATCGCGGTCCGGAAACACTAGTCCGTGTGGGGACAACTGCCACAAAGGTGTGATTTCGACGACAGGCGCGCTGGAACATCGGATCCAGTCCCGGGATTGGCGATGCCTCCAACGCTGCTGCCGTCGTATCTGCAACTGCAACAAAGGTGTGATTTCGATGTCTCACGTCGTGGTGAACCAATCTGATGTGCTCGTATAAGCCGCAACCCGCCGGGCAAAATTATTCAAAGATGGAAAAGTCCCACATTTACCCCTCGTAGCTGCGGGCAGCGTTACCCAACTCAAGAAACTGGCCATCGGACGTTTTGGTATTGTCTGGACTGAGAAAGGTTTGAGGATTGCAAAAAGTACGGTACTTTTGAATCCAATATACACATGTGACTGACTGCTATCAAAAGTTCAAGCGATGTATTCAAAAGGGGGCGGAAAGTACGGCAAGGATAACAATATTGACGACCATGCCAACCTCAGCGGCATCTCAAACCTCGGGATGGAAGTCTATGAACCTTTCCAAGGTTGTCATTTCCGCGCAATTATAGAAGCAACAGCCGTCCAAAATAGACAGGATGTGCAAAGCCGCACAGAGCCGCATGCGGCTTTTGTGCATTGTGCAAAGCCGTATGCGGCACCGTGCGGCTTTTAATTCCGTATCCATTATGTATCCAAACCTTGCAATAGAGTGCTTTGAAGCTGTCTGTATTGATTCCGGCACCAGGTGGAAGGATGAAGTGTGGAATATGGTTGAAAAATGCCAGTATTGCGGTCATAGCCGCACAGCAGCTGTGGCGAAGCCAAATAATGACTTGAAAGTGGTGCACCTTATGTTAAGTAAGTGGTTCAGTGAACTGCATAGCACCTAATTTACTCATATTTCATCGGAATGACCAAGGATTTGCTCATAAATCTTCTGGTTTATTATGCGGCTTTGCACATCCTGTCTAATATGGTCAAGTTGCGAACGGTTGGATGGCGCCTTTCACATTCCTGTATCGATTATCCTCGGTTCCCAAGATGACACCCACCGGCATTGAGCTAACGCCTTCAGATTTGACAATTTTCCGAGACCTTAGCAAGAATATCAGGTCTTTCGATGCGGCCGGCCCGGCGCCTTAATTCAATTCACCAAATTGAAATATTTACTGCTGTTTGCGGTACTAAAGGGCGCGGCTCGTTTTTATTTATTTTTTGTACTCTTTTTTGTGAGATGAACTCTCTTGAGCTCAATTCTCACCTGTTTACCTTGGGAGTAGGCTCGTTTTGTTCGCACTGTGATTGCGGCTTACAATTTTCTATTAGTACTGGTACATCACATATATTTGATGACATCAATCATCCCACATCACTTGCTGGACTTTCTGACTCCTCTGATCCGTTTCTTCAGGCCAAGAAACAATTCCTTCATCAGCAAAGAGCCAAAAAGGTGCTTTTTCAAATTGAGACGCCAACACTTATTTCGGCCACGAGTATGGCTCTTCAGCTTCGCCCCTTGCGCTGGCACAAGTTTGTCCCTCTGACTCGCTTCTTTATTCAGTAGAATACCCTCATCGGATCAGAGCTTTGTAGTTCGTAGCGCAGCGAGGAACTGGCTTATTGATGGAAGAGTCGGTACATTAATTCAAGCGC
>JARGXW010001251.1:0-27557 GCA_029204085.1 Mycena sp. CBHHK59/15
GTTCAAGTTCATTTGCTGATATCGGGGGCAGTAGGAAACCTCCCTTCAGCAGGCAGTCACATGTCACCGTCACGGTAGTTGGCCGGTGGTGGTCCTGGGTTGCGGTGTCCATACTGTCTGTGCGCGTGGGGGTGTGGCAGTTTCGAGCCCGGTTGGAGTGCCCCAATGGTCGAGCAACCACGAATGAAGAAAGAGCGACCCCGATCGTTCGGCGCCTACTATTGCCAGAGAACAAGGCAGAGTCGTGGCGGGTCGTCTTGCGATCGCGGTCTGCGGAGCGAAGTAGGGGAGACGCTGCACTAGTGCCCGGTGGAGATCCGCTGCGCCGTGTCAAGAGGCAGAGGGAGGACTTCGCGGCGAAGTCCCCGTGGTGGGGCTCTGCCGCGCTGGGTGGGCACCGCGCAGGCAGGGCCCGGCACGCACCCATTCCGCTACCCGTCGCCGCTCCCATGTTGCCCGGCGGCTGCGTGCCGCACACGCTCACGCCGTCGCCGCTGATGTACGCGCACCACCCGCAGCAGCATCATCCTCGTGGATGCGTGCTGCCTGCGGAAGACACGGCATGCAGCCCCAGAGAGTCGCGCGCGGACAGAGATTGGCCGAAAACTCTCTTGCAGAATCGTTCGTGCCTATGTGTGGGGAGCGTTACTCTAGCACCATGTCCAGTTTCCTCCATCTTTGAACGGTGCGGATGTCAGTCGCCCGAAAATGGTGGCGAGCAAGGCCGCTCATCGGGACCGACCCAGTTGTTTCGGGCTTTGCTGCTCCGTTTCATTTTATTCACCGAAGGCCAATTCCAATCGAGCCGTTTTCGAAACTGCCGAGTCTTGCGCCGTTATTAGGGGCATGGTTTTCCAGCGGAACTCGAGAAAGATCGTCGCTCTCAAAACTATCGTTTCTTCTTGCTGTGGTCGGCGGCAACAATGAAGGAATGCAGCATTCACAGCGTCCACAGACACTCGTTGCTCCCAAAAACGGTCTGTCACGGCACCGATGCCGTTGCCTATAAAACACACTAGGGCCGCTTTTGAGCTTAATTTTTTTTTCGCCTTTCACGCCCACCATCTCAGCCAGCCCGTCCTTGAAAATGCGCCTGCAAGAACCCACGCTCCCTTCCATTTCTCTCGTCCTCGCGCAGCACACTGCGTCTCCCACGCCCACGTATCTCGTGTTTCCGTGGACTTCCGTGATCCAGAATCCAAATCCGACTGGGCAGATAATCGTGCACGCGAACCCGACGTTGACGGCTGTAAGGAGTTCTTGTTGCGATTCAAATTCATGTCGGCTAACCTGCGGAATCTCAGCCCCAAGCTCCTCGCGCGAGAAACCGTTTCAAAGATATCTTGAATGCGATTCATGTGCGTTTTACTATGTATCCAAGTGACGGGACGTCTGAGAATTTTCAGCGTCTTCTCCTGCACATCGTCGCCAAGCTCAAGGCACGCGGCGCGGTCTAGAGAGAACGTCCAACCCATTGTGCACCTGCCAGTCAGGTAGGTTATATCACCGTCGCGTATTTCTGATACGCTGACCTAACTTGGGTCACTTTAGATCTCCAGTGATGCCAAAACTATTGGGGCCCACTCCCGCCCCCCCTCTGTTGTACAAAGCATAAGGATATTCTCCTCGTTGAGGACCGACGATCACATCTTGAATGTACATTCGAATTGGCGCGGCCCCGCGCATATCAAGTTGTCTCTCTTCTTGTATAAATTTGGGATTGTAGGATGTGATCTCTAAATGTCGGGGATGCATTCGTAGACTGCTTTCTTCAGTTATACATGCACACATGGTATTGTAGAAATTCCAGCCTGATAGTGTACCGTAACGAGTTGACTTTGTGACGTCAGCACCCTTCAGCGCTCAAGGCGGTTGTCCATCAATCTCCCACTTCAGCTTCATTACACTCTCCACAATATCGCTGCAATATCGTTTCACGAATATGCGAGGCAAGGCCGACCTGCCCTAGTGGCAGACTCGGACGCCGTCGATATTGCCAATGTCCAACTGACAGCCTGCGGCCAAAAACAGCAACACTTCAAGCTTCAAGCCCATACCCACTCCTACAGCTCCAATCAAGTGCCCTCGCTACCGACTGCCTCGACGCATGGCGGTCCCGGTCGACTTGCCAGCAAGTTGGAATCCCGTGAGCCGCGGGTAGTAGATGTCAATTCGGATGGTTCTGCGAATGACTTGTAACCAAACACGCTGTGCCTGCGAGTCTGTTCTACGCTAGGCAACCCCGGCGTGTGGATCGACACAACTTATCGACATTTTAATCGTTGGACTCATGGGCATGGGGAGATCTTACGTGCCGCCCTGGTTCCTACCGCAAGGCCACACCGGAGTCTCGGCACTGTCTAGGCCGGATGTTAAAGCTTCAAGTTAGCCCGGGAAAGTGTCCAACAGACTTGCCGACGGGCGGGAAGCGCCTTGACTGGCTGCAGGACTTGATTCGCTTGGTGTCGTCGCCTGTACAGTTTCCTTTGCTTTCCCCAAGCTGGTCGACATGGAAGGAGTGCCAAGAAATGCCAATAGAGCCGTCCGAGGAAGGCATCTAAACTTTAGTCATACTCGCCTCATTTGTGCCCGAATTGGTACGCCGAATGCCAAAGCCATAAATGAAACGTCGAAGGCAAGGTCGAGTCGACGTCGAAGGCCGGCCAAACCGCTTCCGCGGCGTAGACGCGTATTTACATTAGGTCGCACTGCCCAAGCCCTCGTCGCACCCGCCTGGCCCTTCCCGTCCGCCATGGATAATCTGCAGCTGCAGCTCGACACCCCGCCGGAATTCGCCTTCGAGAGATCGCTGTACATCGGAAGCTACATCACCGCAATCCTCTATGGTTCGTCAGTTCTCTGCCGCCTCGTTCCCTGCGCTTCATGAATTCTGCAGGCATGCAGCTCTTCATGTTCGTTTTGTCCAACTACTTCCTCCTGTACTCTTCCGCCGAGGCCCGCAAAGAGTCGTTTTTCTACATCTTTTATGGCACCGTCATGCTGCTTCTGTGGACCGTCGCATCGAGCTGCAATGCGCTGTTTGGCCAGCTCATCTGGATTGATAATCGGGACGTCATGGGTGGGCCGGCGGCGTATCTCATCGCAAACCTCTCTGCGTGGTACAACACATTGGGCACGGTGGCCGGTATATGCATGAACTTCTTGGCAGACGGCCTGCTAGTAAGTTTCGTAATTCTTTCGTTGCTCGTCGTCCTGAACCTACAACAGCTATATCGTTGCTACATAATCTGGGGCTCTTCACTGCACATCATCGCCCTGCCGGTCCTCATCTACTTTGCCGCCATGTGTATGTACGCCTCCGCATGCAAGAGTTGATTTTACTTATCTAGTTTTCAGCGATGGCTATTCTCCTCATATACGAGAGCGCCATCCCGGGCGCCAGCTTCTTCTCCGGCAACTCCGTCTCCTTTGGCGTCCCCTACTTCTGGCTCACGATCAGCCTCAACATAATCGTCACCTCCCTAATCTGCGGGCGCCTGCTCTCTGTCCGGAACCGCGTGCGCACGATTCTGGGCGAACAGTACTGCCGCACGTACACGGGCGTGGTCGCCGTCCTGCTCGAGTCGGCGCTCCCGTTCACCGTGCTCGGCATCATCTACGTCATCTCGTACGCCAGAAACTCGCCCTACTCCTTCGCGCTGCTCCAGATCTGGGCCGACTTCTGCGTATGCCCCCCTTTCCTACCTCCCGCCTTCCGCTGACCGTCCTTCGAAAGGCGATTTCCCCGCAGCTCATCATCCTGCGCGTCGCGACGGGCAAGGCGTGGTCGAAGGACACCGTCGCGTCCGTCTCCAAGCTCATTTTCGACCAGCACGAGAAGGGAGCGCACTTGAACCGTGACAACAGCGGCGCCGGCAACTTTGAGCTCGACATCGCGTTGGACAGCCAGGGCACGGACCTCACCACCGTCGAGTCCCCCTCCAAAGGCCGCGGAATCGCCGTGTAATTGGTAATTCATTTAATTTCTGCCGAAACTAAGTTGGCGGTATTTGGGCCGCCTTTGTAATCTTATACGATATCTACAACTTGAATGTTTATTTATCTTGCTGCTGTATTGTGCGATACAGATAAATAATATATACACTGATTCTCTGAACGCTTCCTCCCCTACTCAAGCTTCAGACCGTCGAGGGCAGGGATGGGCCTCTCGGCCTGCGGCGTGATGCGCGCACCGTGACGGCGTTCCTTGGAGTCGCCATAGTCGACAATGGCAGAATGCGCTGTAGGTATGGGCCATGCATTAGCGTCGGCTGGCACACGGGGAGGAATGAGTCATGACTTACCGGTGATGCGATTATCCCAGACCGCAATCGTGCCCGGAGTCCATTTCAAACGGGCTTGGTTATCCCCGCTCTTGTCGATGTGGTCGTACAGGAATTTGAGTATGTTTTCTACCGCATGTGTCAATATGGTACTTAGCGAGAGTCAGCCAAAGTGCAAACCAGATTCCTCGCGCTTGAGCCCGATAATCCGCCGCGTGAACTGCCGGTTGACATACAGTGCTTCCTCGCCCGTCACAGGATGCTTCCTGATCACCGGGTGCACGGTCTCGACGGGCTCGCGGCGCACGACGCCGCCGCGCTTTCCCGACCGCGAGAACTCCGCCTGCTGGACGCCCGAGTGCAGCGCCGTGAGCGTGCGCAGGAACGCGACGAACGGCGGGGAGAGCTTCTTCAGCGTCGACACCTGCGACGTGAAGAGCGTGTCGCCGCCGGTCGCAGGCTGGGAGAGGAGGAAGAACGTCGTCAGCCCGGGCGGCTGGAGTTCGTAGGAGACGTCGGAGTGCCAGACGGTCGAGGTGATGCTGTCGGAGACTTCGAAGTTGAATGTCGAGTTGGCGTCGCTGGCGCGCGGATAAAAATGAGGCGAATGTTAATAATACACGGAACCAAGGGGCTCCGTACCGGTAGACAAGGTGTATTTCTGGATAGCCCGCGGGGTGGCCAGACGTCGGGTGGACGTGCAGGCGCCCGAAATGCGCACCCCACTGCCGGTAAAATTCCGGCCCGCGGTCGATGAAGTCGTGCTGGTCTCTGAAGACCACCAGGCCGCGACGCGCGACCTCCAGCGCCAGCTCGTCCCGCCCGTCCGCGTCGAGCGCGGCCAAGTTGATCCCACGCACTGAAACGCCACAATAAGTCCTGGGAATGCGCCCCGATCAGAGCGCGTGCGCGTGCGTACCCTCCGTCCCGAGGTTGGGAGTGAGCTCGACGACGCTCGTGGCGGTGTCGAGAAACGCGCGCGGGTTGGGGTGCGCGAGCGCGCGCAGGCCCGGGTCGGTGTGCGTGAACGGCGTCAGGGGCGGGTATTGGTCTTGCGAAAAATGGGGCAGGAGGTGCGAGTAGCGGTACGCCTCCTCCTCCTCCTCGGGCTTCTTCTCCTCGGCGGGGGACCTGAGGATGAGCGTCGCAGGGGCGGCGGCTTGGGTCTGAGTCTCAGTAGCTGTTGAAGACATGGATGCCTAGTAAGCATATTGATTATCCGACTTATAGAGGCTTGTGGGATGCGTTCGCCATAAAAGCTTCGGAAGACGCCATCCATGGGGCCGGGCATGGCACGGGTTGCAGTGCGTGACATTCCGCAAAGTCACGGCAACATTGTCAAATCGGAGCGGGATTCGCGTGCTGTTCCTGATCGGATCGCTGATGCGCCATCCGCGCCAAACTAACGCAAACACCACCCTCGCGTCCGAATGCGGATGTGAATCATGATCAGTTTCTTTTGTTCTTTGTCTTGCACCTGATCTACCGCTGATCAACTTGACAATAAGACCTGCCGGTACTTGGCCCCGATCCCCGGGCTCCGTCTTGGCCTTGCTCTGTGTTCTGGTGCGCGACCTCAGGATGGACGTCGCTGTTCTGCCCTCAGGCCGCCCCAGAGTCGAGGCGCACTGCGACGAATTTGAACCGACTTGCCAATGAATCGCACTCTCTCGGAATTCTTGTTGTTCCCACCCGTTCGCAGATTGGGTCAGGGGAGAACAATGAGATCCATTTCGTATCAGTCTGTCAAGGCATCTAGATCTCGGAACCCATGTCGACGTGTGCTAGCCCATTTTTTGTTGTCTCACCCGCTATTGTCTAATTGTCTCCCGGTGCTTCGAAATTTCCTTTCCTGGACCTGATCGTGGCGGGCTTCATACTGGCGGTAAGCGACGCAATTAAAAGCGCCATGAATTGCAGGCAGAAAGTCACCACCCATCCCCCCTCTGTGGTCTCCCGCCCGCGCTACCTCACCGTCTCCTCACCGATCACGACAGCCGCCATGGAGGATGATCTCAAGCCGTACATGAGCTCCAGCGAGGACGTCGGCACGCTGCCGCAGTACGTGCGCCGCCGCCATGTCCCCGACGTGCCCGAGGACGTCGACTACATGATGGAGCACCTGAACGACCCCAACATCGACTTGAAGAAGCCGCTTGCGAAGCCCATCAGCTCCGAGTCGCTCAAGGCCGAGAAGAAACTTTACGAACATTCCGACGCCGAGTCGCATTACGATCGGTACTCTGCGCCCTCGCGAGCTGGATCGAGGGACTCCACCGCGATTGAATTTGACGAGTGCGTTCTTGCTAAACTTCGATTGCGAGCAGCCGTCTTATCACTGGGTGCAGCGAATCTCCCTACCCGGAAGTGCGTGCAGCGGTCTCCAGCGTCGATGATCCCCTCATGCCAGTCAACACATTCCGCATGTGAGTTTCTCTCCCTATGATATGCTACACTGTTCGATATTGATATTTTTCCTTCTAGGTGGTTCTTGGGCGTATTCCTGACGATTCTGCTGGCTGGAGTCAATCAGGTCTTCGAGTATCGCGGTACGTTGCCTTCTCGATCGAGTAAACCCCTCCTCATTTCGTACCCTCAGCTCCGTCCGTCTTCGTGACCGGCATCGTCGGGCAGTTGATTTCCCTCCCTATGGGCAAGTTCCTCGAGTGGGTGCTCCCCACAATGCAGTTCAGGACCTTCGGCTACGTTTGGTCGTTCAACCCTGGGCCATTCAACATCAAGGAGCACGTTTGCATCACCGTCATGATCAACGTCTCTTATATTGGCGCCTACGCTACCGACGTCATCGCCACGCAGCAGATGTACTACCACCAGCACCTTCCTTGGATCTACCAGATCCTCATCATCATGGGGACTCAGGTTTTCGGCTTCTCTCTCGGCGGCATGCTGCGCCAGTTCGTCGTTTGGCCCTCTTCCATGATCTGGCCCAGCGCCCTGGTCAACTCGGCGTTGTTCAACACGCTGCACAAGAACTACGGCAAGCGCGACCGCGGCCACATGACCCGCGAGCGGTTCTTCTTCATCGTATGCGCCTGCAGCTTCGTTTGGTATTGGGTCCCCGGGTACTTGTTCACCGCGCTCAGCGTGTTCAACTGGGTGTGTTGGATCGTGCCTAACAACACGACCGTCAATGCGCTGTTTGGCGCCAACACTGGGCTGGGGATGAGCATTTTGACTTTCGATTGGTCCATGATCTCCTTCATTGGTAGTCCGTTGGTCACACCCGTGCGTCCAGTCTCCTTTTCGCGTCGCGAAATTCGGACTGACGGTTCTCACTTCAGTGGTGGTCCGAGATGAACACCATCGCCTCCGTGATCATCTGCTTCTGGTTTGTCGTGCCCATCATGTATTGTACGTCTTCGCGCCTTTCGACTCGGGTCCGTTTCTCATTTTTTCATCCAGTCAAAAATGCATTCTTCACCTCTTATCTGCCGGTGTCTGCATACGTCTCCTTTGACAACACCGGGATGCCATACAACATCTCAGCGACCGTCCAGGATGGCCAGTTCATTCCCGAGCTGTACGCCGCGTACTCGCCGATCTTCATGACCGCCGCCCTCTGCATGGCGTACTTCTGTTCGTTCGCGTCCGTCGGCGCGATCTTCACCCACACTTTCCGTATGTTGCCGTTTTCATCTTTTTGTGCGCCTCTCATCATCTCTCGTGCTTGCAGTGTGGTTCGGCCGCGACATCGCTCGCCGCTTCAGGTCGAGTCTCAAGGACGAGCGCGACATCCACTCCCGTCTGATGCAGCGCTACCCCGAGGTTCCTACTTGGTGGTACATCATCGTCGGCGTCTTGTCCACGATATTCATCTTCATCGCGATTGAGATCTTCCCGACCCGGCTGCCCATCTGGGCGGCGGCTCTCGCTCTCATCATCTCCATGCTCGCCGCCATTCCCCTCGCCATGCTGCAGGCCATCACCAACCAGCACGTCGCGCTGCAGGTCATGGAGGAGATGATTGCCGGATACGCACTGCCCGGCCGCCCCGTCGCCAACATCGTGTTCAAGGCCATCGCGTACACCGGAACCGCGCAAGGCGTTGCATTCGCGGGTGATCTCAAGCTCGGCCACTACATGAAGGTCCCGCCGCGCACGATGTTCACTATCCAGATGGTCGCCTGCGTCATCACCTGCTTCGTCGTCACCGCCGTCCAGAGCTGGATGTTCGGCAACATTGCTGGCATCTGCACGCCGGACGCCCCCGACCACTTGGTTTGTCCGTCGACGAACGTTTTCGCGACCGCGTCTCTGACTTGGGGAGGCATCGGGCCTGCCCGTCTCTTCAGCCCTGGCGGCATGTAAGTTTGCATCACTCCTGTTCACCCAACCGACTTCTAATCCGTGGCTTTCCAGGTACAACCCACTTCTCTATGGCTTCCTCGTCGGTGCCCTTCTGCCCGTCCCCTTCTACTACCTCGCCCGCCGCTATCCTCTCTCGTACTGGCGGTACATCAACATCCCCGTGTTCTTCGGTGGCGTCGGCGCGATCCCCGCTGCCTCCGCGTACAACTACGCCGCGTGGGCCACCACCGGGTTCATCTTCAACTTCGTCATGCGCCGCCGTCATTTCCGGTGGTGGATGCGCTACAACTACATCCTGTCGGCTGCGCTCGACGCGGGAGTCTCGATCTCCCTTATCGTCATGTTCTTCACCGTCGTGTATCCCAAGGGCGGGTTTACGATAGAATGGTGGGGCAACACCGTCTGGCAAAATACCAATGACGCGATGGGCATGCCCCTCCTCATTTCCGAGACCGGAACGTTCGGGCCAACGACATGGTCATGATTTTTCTTCTTCTCGGGCGCTGCTGGCATCTCTGACATCTGACCGAACTACTGTATTCTTTTCTCCGCACGATACCTATTCGTCTCCACAATCACTCTCCTTGCATCATTTGTGTTTACTATTATCCACTTCACTTTCTACACATCCCTCTTAGTACCTGCATTATATGGTCATCATGTACCCGAACGACTCCAATGATACTCATTCACGACTCTTTCTGTGTGACGAAAGTGAAATGCGTAAAATATGGGAAACATTGAAGGCGTAGTACAGAACAGAATTCGATTCGAGATACCGATTACAAAAGGGGTGCGATTATTAACGTGCTTTTGGTCGACTCGAAGGTCTCAAGCCTGGGGCCCAATGACAAGGGAGCACGAGGGTTGCTCGCCCAAGCTAGTGACTACGAGAGGGAAGAAAGAGAAAGGAAAGTGGAAGTCGATCGAGAGCGCCTAAGAGGAAAGACTAAATTAACAATAATATCAGTGTTCGCCCAAAGGCCTTTAAATTGGGTTCTCAGAATCCCAAAGGCCTTTCAAAGGGCAAAGGGCAAAGGCCTTTGATTTTATTTTCCCACGCTTTCACCGCTATTTGCAAACATTTGTTCTACTCTTTATAAAATAACGTTGTCTGAAGCCTTTAAACTCCGCAGGGATCACCGAGTACTTCTGATTATATGCATGGGGACGTGGCTCCTTACATGGTGCCACGACAGCTCTGAGTTGAACGCGTATTTAAAAGGGTCAAATTCTTAGACTGCACATTTAACGTCTCTGGCCCCACCACCCAGGCTTAAAGGGCATTTTTTGCTGGAAGCTTTTTCACGCGAGATAAGCGTCTCGAATAAGCCTCGCACGATCGGGAATCAGGCTAACAGTTCAACGTTCAACGTTCAACTTGGATCAAAAAAGGGGGTTGCTGGAGCGCGCAGCGCTCCAGCAATCGCTTGTATTAATTAAAATAGATTAACCCTGGTACTCCTCGTCGGAATCGACCTCTATCACACCGCTGTCGGGAACATCATCCTCAGCAGCATTTGCCAGTCTCTCCATGAGCCGCTCCTCCTCCTCCATCACCCGTGCTGACGGCCTGCGAGCGCGCACCTTCGCGTCGTTCTCCAACCCTCCAAACAATGTTTTGAGGGTCACGAACTTCCATGCAGGGATCCATTTCCATGAGATCTGGGGGACCAGACGCGTCGACGCGATGAAAAAAAGGACAGATTATATACTTCACGTGATAGCCAAAGCCTTTACAAAGGCCAGACATTTCAGTGGAAAAACCCAAAGGCCATTGGATTTCAAAGCCTTTACCCTTTAGGCGAACACTGGAGGAAAGGTTAGTAAAGATGCAGTAAGAGAAAGAGCGAGCTCACCCCCACATCGCCGTCGGGAAGGGGAGGGGATGTTTTTGGCGCCTGGTAATTACATATGTTTTCGGAGATTCAATATTTTGTTGAGTCCTCAAAAAATCAATTCGACAGTCACGCGTCACGGAGGGTACAAATTTTGTGACAACAGGTCCAAAATTTGCCAAAATGCAACCCTTAGTTAGACGTGGGACATATTTTGGACGAAAAAAACGCGTCCGAAAAAATTCCTGGTGTTACGCGAAAATTTTGCGATTGTCGATTTGTCGAATTGGTCCGAGGAACTAGTCACGCGCACGCGTTACCCCCTGTCGAATTGATTTAAATGGTACAGTACGGCGAAACAGCATGTCGAGCGCATCAATATAAAACATGACCTCATTGAGCGATCCTACTTTCCTTTCGACCGCCACGACGAGGTTTGTTGCGTGTATATTCGAGTTTTCTGCGTTTCTGCCTTTTCGGGGTTGCGATGGGAAGTGGGCCGCATCGAGAGTGATCTCCGAAGCGCCTATCAATCTGCAGAATTGCTTCCTTTAGTCCGTTTTCCCCCTTGCCCACTCCAGCACGGCCTTGAGACTCCAAGACCCTTGTCATCCTGCCATTGTGCGCACTTCCTCGCATGTTGTCGCCTTCCGTGCATAAGTAAAAGTGCGTTCTTGTTGAGGTCGGATGCGATCAGAGCAGTCTTGTGCATCTTGCCTAAACACAGCAGATATATATAACATAAGTAATGTCGTACTAGTACAAAGCATTATGCTGACACATATGTACGGTGGTGTCGAATAGTATGTACATACGTAGTATTGAAAATCAAGGAATCACCGAAAATACATTTACATTCAGTACACCTCCTGTGCCTCTATGCAAGCATCGAATAGACATCCATAGTTATCAGCTGGACTGGCTTGTTCTAAGCGATCAGAGAGAGTCTTGAAGATTGGGTTTGGACTGCAACGAGGGATTAACAATCCTCCAACTGCTGGAACATGGGCAAAAACTTACTCGATCGGGCCATATACAATTTTGACCTCGTGTCGCAAAGAACCGATGGAAATAGGCCATCGAGAGAAGGTGTCGGGGGAAAAGATAAAATAGATGTGTGCCTTCGCCTTCACAGCAGGGAACAACAAAACAGTCCTCGCTCTGAAGCCTTGTTCAACAGGCAGAATTTCGATATCGACCGGGTATTTGATGGTGAGCTGAAACAACTGCATCCGGACCTGACCACAAGCGGACCAGTAATCAGACAGACTTTCCACAATCTACAACTGTTTAGGGGCGATGCGAAAATAGACTATAAATCAAACCGACCTGGCGCGTTGAGACCTGTCTTTCATTGGCGATCTGGCGTGTTGCATTTTCCAAGAAAAACTTGCTGAGAGTGGGAAAGTCGTCCGGGAGGCGGCGCGACGTCTCTAGCCGAGATATGTCCACTTTGTCGACGATGGGCACGAAGTTGCGACATGGGATGGAAACTCGGAACTGGGAGGCGTACACATACTCAAACAGATCGGGAAGGATTTTAGTTGCGCGGAACATGTGCAAATCTTGGAGGTTATTCAGCTCCTCTGGCAGCAATTGGTTACTAAATGAATGTTGAATCAGACAGAAATGGATACCTTTAAGCCTGAAGAGCTCAGAATGTGTGCTGTTATTCTGAATGTGCAGTGTCCTGTTGGCGTCCGCTATCGCTGTTCTTGCTTGTCGCTTTTCCACCTCCAGTTCGTCTAAACGCTCTTGCAGCCATTGAAGCTGGGCGCTGCTCTCTGCGACCTCAGCCTGGAGAGCCTCCACTTCGACGCTGGAGCAAAAAACTTGGTCAGTTATCAAAAAAAAAAGCTGGAGATTGTAAACGCACTTTTGCTCAGCAATCGATGCCTTCAGCTCATTCAGGTAATTTTGGTCGCTATTTTCGATCTCAGCCACCTCAGCCTGCTGCTGCTCCAGCTCCCGCATAACTTCCTCGTACTGACGTTCTAAGGCAGGAAGGACCTGTTCAGGCATCGCCTGAAGCGTCTCGATGGCGAGTGCATCCTATACAAGAGAGTCAGGTAACAACCTCGATAGGGTAAGTTGTGGACTGACTTGTCTGAGGGCTTCAAAGCCTTTATCAGCAGTTTCCCGTAAACCCTCGATCCAGCGCAACTTCCAATCGTACCAGTCTGATTTCGCTAATCCTCGGGCATTTGTACGGATCAAGTTCAATTGATGCTGATGGAAAATCTGTCAGACGATGTAACCAAAGATATGTGGAAGGTTTTACAAGCAACTCATTCTGGCCTTCCTCGTCTGCTCGAATATACTCCGTGAACAACTCCGGAGTCATCTTAGACGCTTCCTCCTCTGCCTGAGCGAATACAGCCTTGCTTTGATCCATCCATCCCTGCAGATCGTTGGATACGGCAGAGTACAAACCCAATTCTGGCAAATCTATTGACATAGCGACAGCATACTCTGCAAGCGGTATTTCGGCCGGAGGTCGTGCCTGACGTGATGGCTGGTGGATAGAACGGCGAGGCGCGTCGAGTTCGTCCATAAATTTGATACCAGTTATATCAAAAAACTGCTCGATGGATATGGGACGCTGGTCAAGAAGATGGTTCTCAGTGAAAGAAAAAGCAGGGGGCCAAAATAACGCACCTCTTCATCGTCCGGGAAATCCGCCTCCTGTGCGCCGTCTCTCCACTGTGCCGTAGGGTCGATGTCATTATTGGTTCCATTCTCGCCAAATTCACCCGCTGAGTCGAGTAACACCGAAAGATCAACGACCGGAGACGGTGAGCTGATCAAGATCACGTTGGGGCGTGGGGAGGCTGGGCGAGAAGCAGGGGAGGGAGAGCCTCTAGTTGGACTCGGTGAAGCAGCCGATTGCCGTTCTGCTTCTCGAACACATGCAGAATCACTTTCTGTTGACTTCTGCTTCTCTTTGCCCTTGACAGACACCATGTTCCTGTCAAACCTAGTCCTCGCATCAGCTGGTGCGGAGCCCAAGCTGGCACGACCCAGGCCGACTCCGGCTTTCTTCTTGGGCGACTTCCTGCCTGCAAGGTCAACAGAGAGATTATCTGCCTCCGTCTCTGGTGTGCCAACCGCGCCCAACCCAACACCAAGACTTTTCCGCCGCGCAAAGTAGCCCGATGGCCGCCGCAGAGCAGAAGGCTGTCGTGGGGGTGCGACACTAGAGGCTGTCGGTGGCTGCGCCTGTTTTTGAGCCAAGAACGGCGCTTTCTTACTCGGGGACAGCGGCCTTGGCTTCGGCACATCAGTAGGAGGCGTGGATGGCCGTGCTTCTCCAGCGGGAGAAGGAGTCCACTTTCCTGCGAGCGCCATCCGCTTTGCAGGAGTGGGCTTGTCTGTCTCCGCATCTGTTTCTCGAGGTCGTTTATTGGGGGAAGCAACAGGGTTCAAGTTCACATTTTTCTTCGGGGTCGGGCGTGTGACGGGAGGCGCGAAGGCCGCAGAGAATGTGGGTTTGATTGTAGCCTTTGTAGGGGAGCTCGGTTTAGGGTTGGCGGTTTTCTTCGCGGGGGAAGGGGCTTGGAAGACTGATGGACGGGGCGGCGGAGGGTTAGGGGCATTCCCCCGAGTTTGGGGTTGCACCGGAGTTGATTGTGCGGCGAGAGGGATAATCGAGCCATAGATTTCCGACTCGTCCATCGTGGAATCTGGTTGTCCCATACTCATACGGGATCCTGCCGTCGCGAGACTCACGCGACCCAGGACTTTGCTCATATTCATTGTTCTATCGCCGTTGTCGATGTCTCCGAAACTGTCATCTGTGCTGGAGAACGTATCGTCCTGTTGGATGTGACCACTGTCGACTCGAGGCGGCACCGCAGAGGCGGGCACAATCACGTCCCCTTCACGCACGACAGGCAGATATTCGTCATCAGACGACGCGGGTGGTTCCTCGTACGTTGTGTCCCCCGAATGCGTTGCTCGTCGTAGCGCCATCCATGAAGCATCTTCGTGGGCTGGGGGGCGAAGCGATTTATTTAGAGGAATTGTAAATTCCCTTGGTGGATCCTGTGACGGATCGTCGGTATAGGATTGGGATTGGTCGTCTGTAAATGACTGCGACTGGTCGGCGTCATCTGGGGCGGGAGTGGCAACGGAAATTTGGGATAGCGGTTTACGGGCACCGCCAAGCGAAACAGGGCGTTTCTTGACAAACTCCCCGTCCAAAGCTTGGGTTATCTCCATATCATCATCGTCGTCGAAATCCATCTCCTCGTCTGCCAACGCGGAACCAGTGGCTTGGGAGGCAAAAAGGAACGCGTCAGACCCGGTGATGGTGAGGTCCATGTCATCGCTACCCAGCCCCATGGACTGACGCACGGAACTACGTCTACGGTTCCGCACACTAGCACCAGGGTAGGCATTCTCGTTGCTGAGGACTACGGGCCGTGGAGGTTCGTCCACAGGATCCGACGACACACTCGGCGAAGATTGGGGAGAGGCAGTGCTGTTCGTATTGTCTTTGTTACGCCCGTCGATTAGGCGTACGTGAGCGCTGTTTGCGAAACTAACACGCCGACCAAACAATTTGCGGGAGGGATTGTCGTGAATCTGAGTGGTGAAATCGGTTGTGAGATCCATGGATTGGGTGGCATTTGTGTCTTCTGCAGAGGAGGATGGAGGCGGGAATTGGAAGTGTGATTGTGGTGCCGTTTGCACGTCCAGTGAATTAGGTTCATCTGTGTGCACGAGGTTGATCGTGGCCTTGAGAATACTCTTGCGCGGAGCCTGAGCACACGGCTCTGTCAGAGACATATAAATGTGATAGCCACAAAGGACGCACTGCCGATCTCCGAGCCTTTGCCCGGGGGCTCAGTATGCTGCCAGGAACGATGCTATGTGCACGCCGTTTGCCCTTTAGGATTCCTGTGGGCCTGTTCTGATCTGTCCCAGAAATTGACTTCCGCCGGCCAGGCTGCTCCTTGACCATGGCGTCCGAGATACTGACAAGCAAGAAATATAGTAGATAGACGTTGGGGACAAAGTGATCAACAAACGTGAACACGTGATCGTTTCGCGTGTCAATAGTAACGAGTGTAACACCACGCGCCGCGTTCCAGTTTCAACCTTTCTCAACTCCTGGCAGTCTCCTGCCCTCTCCTGATATGTCATCCACCAAACCCAAAGTGACGACGCGCGCGTCTGCCCGAACTAAAACGCCCACCGTTGCGGCCCCAACCACGAGAACAACAAGGGCGACCGCGTCAAAGCCCGCCACCGTGACTCCACCCGCACCTGTGGCAAAGAAATCCACAAGGAAGCCGCTTGTCAGCAAAGACAATTCAGCTGACGTTGCCGCTCCTGCGAAACCGGTCTCTAAGCCTACAGTGGCGCGCAAACTACTCAAGAACAGTAACGACGCAGAGCGGGAACCTATCATGGTGAGTTAAACGTTTCGGCGGTTCAAGGTAATTCTCCTGAATTTTCGACAGGCTTATCTTAGGATCAGGCCTCATCTGGGCGAAGAGGAGCCCTCCTCCTCGCCGTATCTATCACCGCTGTCGGATACATCTGTTCGGATGACCGATCCACACGAGCCACAAGGCAATCCCTCGAGGTTTCGAGTTTCGACATCAGCCCCATCCTCTATATACACATTTTCCCACATCTTCCCAGCTCAGACCTCCCAGTCGGACTTTTTCACAAAGACGACTCTCCCGCTCGTCCGTGACGTCCTTCAAGGGCAAAATGGATTGTTATTCGCCTATGGAGTTACCAACTCCGGTAAAACCTATACAGTCCAGGGTGGAGCTCAGGCGGGTAGTGCGGGTATATTGCCAAGGACGCTCGATGTTCTATTCAACAGTATCGAAGGATTGCACGGAAGTGGCAAGGTAAAATATTCTTGCCATTGTGCACGCTCTCGGAAACTCACGTTTGGATAGTATCGTCCTGTTCGTCTACAAGGTGTGGAGCTTGCGGACAAGACAGACTCTGGGGCACCTAAAGTAGCACCGGAGCCAGCCCTCGTGGAAGTGCTCGGCCCAGACATGGACCTCTCTGCTTCCGACGCAGACATCGACCCCAGCGTTTTAAAGGTGGATCGAAATTACGAATACACAATTTGGCTATCCTATGCCGAAGTCTACAACGAGAAAATCTACGATCTCCTCGACTCCGTGCAAGAGAACTCGACTGGTGGAATTCCGCGTTCCAACAGTGGCAAATCGCTGCTGCTCACCCGAAAAGCCTTGTCCCTGCGGCCATCTCCGCCCTCCGACAGTCCGGATTCTGAAGTCAATGGGAAATACATCTCCGGCCTCCGCCAGTTTCGCGTTCACAGTGCGTCGCAGGCCAAAGCCCTGGTAAAGCTTGGGCAATTGCATCGTCGTGTATTCGGCACTCTTGCCAACCGGGAAAGCAGCCGCAGCCATGGCATGGTGATCCTCAAAGTCGTGCGAGGTCATCGTGGTGAGAAAGACGTAAGCATTGCGTTGTCCTTGCCATTACCCCTATTCATGTGTTTCCCGCCAGGATCCAACAGCCCTTCAGATTGCGCGGTTGACGCTGGTTGACCTCGCTGGGTCTGAAAGGACAAAACACACGCAGACGACGGGCGACCGTTTGAAGGAGGCTGGGAACATCAACAAGTCATTAATGGTCCTGGGGCAATGCATGGAAGTCCTTCGGAACAACCAGCGGAAGGTCGCCATGAGTCTTTCTCAAGAAGGGTTGGACGGCCGCATGGATACCCGCGAGGTGAAGCGGGGACTAGCGGTGGTGCCTTTCAGACACAGCAAGCTCACAGAAGCGTTGATGGATTACTTCGTCGGAGATGGTAGAGCTGTGGGTCTTTTCTGCTCCATCAGCACCCAAATAATAAAAGAACTCATCCTGCCCCGCAGGTCATGATCGTCAATGTGAATCCATACGACACCGGGTACGACGAGAACTCGCATGTCATGAAATTCGCCGCACTCGCCCGGGAGATTTACATCACACCTGCGCCTGCGCCCGTGCAGCGCGTACCCGCCGGGAAAGTCCCAAAAGCAAGCAACAAGCCTTCGACGCCCGACGCCGCGCCTAAACCGTACAGGAGGAAGGTCACCATCTCAACCGGCGGACCAGGTAGCGGGCGCAAGGCCAGCGAGGCTGTTCTCGAGGTCCTGGAAGGTTCATTTCCCTTTTCATCTTCGCTGGTTTGCCAACAATTGATATCGCAACAGAGGACGAGGAAGACACAGAAGACAGTGACGATGATGAACCCATCAACCCCCTTGTGGATGCCTTGTTCGATGAAGTTGAGGACCTTCGGATGCAGGCGAGTTCACTGCTAGATGTGGGTTGACCCAAGGTTGACAGTGCCTTCAATTCTAGCTTTTCGAGTCCGAGATGAGGTGTGCGATTATCGAGGCAGATGTCCGCGAGGAAGTTATGCGCGAGATGGAAGAGCGCATGGCGAGCATGGAGAAGATGTATGCGAGACGCCTGATGAACGAGGTAAGTGCCTTAGTCTCTGCTCGGGATTGATGGTATACTGATTCGTCGCATAGGTTGAGCAAAACGAGATGAAAACAGACGCGAAAATCGACATGCTGCACCAGTCAGGTCTGTTCGGCAGCCCGGTGAAGCGGGCCGTGCCCCAATGCCCGAGCGAGACCTCGGAGGAAGAAGACGTCGAGATGAGTCTTGTAGGTGTAGAGATTGATTAGGGCAAGGCGTGTCGGCTAAATCAACCTTGTCTTAGATAGAACATGACCAGGACGACTTGACATCCGAGGATGAGTCCGAGCGCAGCCGCTCGCTCTCGCTGTCTCCGCTCGCGGGAAAGAGTACAATGAGGTCGCCGACGAAGCACGACACTCCGCGGATCGTCAGGGAGGTCCGGGAATACGTCCCCGACCCGCCGATGCTGCCCTCGGACACCGAAGACGCGGAGCTCACCGAGTCGGAGGACGAGGTGGGGGAATCAGAGGCAGACACCGCGAGCATCGGCGTCAGCGCTGCCACCGGCAGCGAAGACGAATCTGATGAGGAAGAGGATCATGAGGAAGAGGATGATGATGAGGAGGATGAGTGGGTGCCTCCGGAGGCCAAGACACCTCGGGCGAAGACTGCACCGCAACGCGTTGCGAGCCCCTCTCCAACACCGCCGGAGAAAAAATCGCACCTCGCTGCTAAGCCCCGTATCTCGAAGCTTGAGCGGGGGATGAACCATTTAACACTTGGCGGTGCGGATCCCGATGATTCTGTCATCATTCTCCCGGTCAAGAAATTCAGAGCTCGTCAAGAGTCCTCCGAGTATGAAGATCAGGAAGAACCGGGGGTAGCCGCGATCAAGAAGAAGAAACGGTATGAAAAACTGGACGCAAATATGTGGTAGCTTACGTATAGTACCAGGCAACTCGCGAGGAAACCAGTCGTCACGGAAGAGCAGATTGAGAGGGCAGCTGCGAAGCCGGACAGTGGCAAGAATGTACGACGGATGACGGGCCGATTTTAAGACGGTGATTTATTATGGTGGATATGTACTTGTTTCAATTAGCATGCTTCAGCAACTCCTCCCATGTGAATTTATCCGGCGTGTTGTGAAAACTCTTCACCAACTTTTCTCTTTCCTCATATTCATCACCGCTTTGAGGGTCCCAGAGATAGAATTTTTGGACGCTCATGGACAGGCGATGGGCGTCCTCTTGCGTCATCAGATACCGTCCATCCACACCGGCGCCACCCGAAGCAGCCGCCGGCGTAATCTCCCCTCGCAGGAGCACGATTCCGTGACTATGGGCACAGTCCGTGTAATTCGTCAAAACCAGATACGGCGTGGCGAACGATCCGCGCATCTTGTATTCCTGGAGGGGCGTGAACATGACCGTCGATGTCTGCGGGTTATCAGGCAACGAAGCCGGCTTCTCAGTTATGGGAGGAGCAAATAGATCAGCATCGCTGGCTGAGGGAATGGGCGGCGCATCGTGGAAAGCCCATTGGAGGAAATAGAACTCGTGCGCCGCGTCTGCCTCCCCCTTTAAAGCGGGCTCGGCAGGATTTTTGTCGCGCCGGATAGGAACCACGAATATTGGGTATTTGGCAGCTGCGCTGGCCATTTTGGTGTAGAGATCTAGCGGAATTGCAGCGCAGAGATATCCGCGACCTGTCCCGTTGGAGCGGGAGGCATGGTATACCGTCCACAGAGCCGATATCTGCTCTGCTGTATGTTGATTAGCGAGGATTCGAGGGATGTTGAGGATGGAGGACAGCGGCTGTGGGACATCAGTCCACGTCCACGTGAGGTCGAAAAAACCTCACCTTTACTGGAGAGCTG
The DNA here is from genome assembly GCA_029204085.1 of Mycena sp. CBHHK59/15. Lineage (NCBI taxonomy): Eukaryota > Fungi > Basidiomycota > Agaricomycetes > Agaricales > Mycenaceae > Mycena > Mycena sp. CBHHK59/15. Next base: position 19,749 of record JARGXW010001251.1, read on the forward strand.
TCCTTACACATGCTTTCAAATGGTGCAGATGCTAAGGGCTTTGCGGGGTCTGGCCCAGAAGGACGGGACAGGTCGAGGCCGCGCTGTTGACGTTTCTGTTCCTCTTGCACTTGTTTTATCTCCGTCTTCAACTCGTCAATACTCAAGCCGCGTCTTTCCGGGTCAAAACAAGGGAGTGGGTTTAGCTGTCAGAGAACCGTCACATACAACAAAAGACCTGAGGAAACACTTCTCACTTCTCTGCAGCTTTCTGTAGCTTTTCTGCGTATTTATCTTCATGGTTGGCGTGCAAGCAACGACGGAGGGATACGCGAGGTGTAATGGAAAGGCTGGTTGCGCATGGGAGCGACGGTGGACGAGCAGACCGTACAGCGGCTCTTATACGATGCATGCAAGGGAACAAAAGGGAACTCACAAAAGTCAGCGCTGACGTCATGCACTATGACTGAGCGCTACTTGAACTTGTTACCATTACCTCTAGATCTGTGGCTACACGACAGAACCGACTCGGAGTACACGAATGCCTGGAAGCAAGTAGCATAAAAAAGCCTTTTGACTCTACGGTCTACACAAGTGTCGTGTGGCTCAGTCGCTTTCTGCGTGTCACTGTTCGAAAATCCTATGCCTCATCGGTGTGTCTGCTGGAAATTCTCAGGCAACATCCCCTGAATTTGACCGCAGCAATGCCTCCTGTCAAGCCATTCAACAGCTTCTGCTTGGCATACAGTACGGTCTGACATAGCGCTTAATTCGCGCATCCGTTTTTTGACACTGACAAGAATCGCGATACATTCTCCGCAGCAAAATTGAGGTAATAAGACGCTTCAAGGTAATCCACAGTCTCCTGCTGTCTTGCCATGTCGCTCCCCTCTCTCGTGGGTGGTATCGCGTTGCGCTCCTACGATTTTGCCCCGGCGATTGTATTCGCCGCAGTATACGCGCTCTTGCTCCCCGCATTCACCTACCGACTATTCGTGCGGCGCTCCCGCACCGCGGTGCTCGGCGGATGCATCGCGTTCGCCGTCGAACGGTGACCTCTCTACGAAACTCGCGCGCTAATAGTCAACTCACGGGTCTTACTATTCATCACTGCAGAGTTATCCTATTCTCCTTGCGCGCCGTAGTCGCGTTCAACCCGGGCAACGAGTCGCCGGGGCTCAGTGAATACTTCCAAGCGACGTTCGCCGTCGGCTGTGCGCACCTCGCGCACGACGTCTCGGGGCTCGTGCGTTGCGTGCTGGTCAACGCCACCAAGGGCCCCGCGGACCCCCCAAGTGCCGCGTCGCCCCCGTTCGTTTCGGCACCCCGCGCGGGGCGCTGTGTGCGCAAGCCCACGCCCGCGAGCTCCGCGGACGGCGACGACCCGCGGCGGCGGTTCTGGTTCCGCCGCTGGCATGAGTGCATGAGTGTGCTGTTCTTCGCGGCCCTCGCGACCGCGCTCGTGAGCACCTCGGTGATGTTCAAGAGCGGCGATGTCGCGTTGAACCGCCGGAACCAAGCTCTCAGGTACAGCGCAACTGCTATCGCGATTTCTTTACGTGTCTAATAATTATGCAGGCATGCGAGCGCGGCGATTGTTCTGGTGCTCATCTTGTCGGTGGCGAGTATGGTTAGCTGGGCATGGCACAACGTGCCCCAAATTGACAGGCGGGCGCTGCGCTTTCTGCTCGTAGTGACCTCGCTTCTGGTGAGACTTGGTCTTCTATCTAGAGACCTACCAGAGTTCGCTGACCCCGCCAGATGATTCCGCCCATCTATCGGCTGGTCGTGATGCACAGCACGACGGCCGACCTGACCGCGCTGGACCACCAGGCGCTCAACACACGAGCGGATAAAGCGGCGTTCTACGTCTTCCATATCCTCCCTGAGTGGACTGTCGTGGCCATGATGTGCATCTTCAACGTAAAAGACACACTCCAGACAGGAATGATGGGAGACGCCCGATGGCGGGACGAGACGCCCAAGGAGCGGGCCAAGAGGGAGAGGAAGGCGATTGAAAAGGAGAGGATGAGGGCGAAGAAAGTGAACAACAAGGCAGACAGTTTCGAAATGAGCAAGGAGTCTCATTCCAGCAGCATCGTTACCTTGGCCTGAAATTTCCACCTACGTCTGTACTTTGTATGCTCCGAGCTTTTTTTTTAATAGACTAAGACTGTTTGACAATGCATAAAAGACAGTCACTACGATACATGTACAACACGGGTACTCTGGCGTACTCCAGACGCACGGCACATCTAGATGAGGTCGCTAGAGAAAAAATAAGTCAGCTGCGTTCTCATGTTCATTAGTGAATACAGTACGCGACGTTAAGAGGCATCTCGTCGATCTGGGTGTTGTAGAACTCTGCAAGGGAGTCAAAAGACGATCAACGAAGGCGATGCGCATCGAAACACTCACGTTCAATGTCGCGGAGCATGGCAACGTCGTTAGTCGCGACGAAGTTGATGGCGACACCCTTCCGTCCGAAACGACCACCACGACCGATGCGGTGGATGTAGTTCTCGCGGTTGGTGGGCAGGTCGTAGTTGATGACGAGGGAGACTTGCTGGACGTCGATTCCGCGCGCGAGTAGATCGGTGGTGATGAGCACACGGGTGGAGCCGGTACGGAACTCCTTCATGAGGAGCTCGCGCTGCTTTTGTTCCATGTCTCCGTGCTGGGCAGATCGGATCAGCAAGACGCTAATTTATGGCGGTAATAAAATACAGACCATGGCAGACACAGTGAACTCGCGACTGAGCATCTGCTCGGTCAACATGTCGACTTTTCTCCTCGTGTTGCAGAAGATGACAGCCTGCGTGATCGTGATAGTTTCGTAAAGATCGCAAAGGGTGTCGAGCTTCCAGTCCTCCTTCTCGACGGCAATGTAGAACTGCTTGATACCTTCGAGCGTCAACTCATCCCTCTTGACAAGGATGCGGACGGGATCGCGCATAAACTTCTTGGAGACCTCCAAGACCTCGGCGGGCATGGTGGCCGAGAAAAGGGCGACCTGGGTGTCGGATGGGAGGAGCTGGAAGACCTCGTAGATCTGGTCCTTGAAGCCCTGGGACAGCATCTCGTCGGCCTCGTCAAGGCACATGATTTTGATGCCGTCGGTCCTGAGTGCGCCGCGCTTGATCATGTCGAACGCACGGCCAGGGGTGCCGACGACGATCTGGACGCCCTCCCTGAGCTTGGTCATGTCCTCGCGGACGTTCGTGCCGCCGACGCAAGCCAAGCTCTGGATGCTCATGTAGTCGCCGAGCGCGACAACGACCTTGTGGATCTGGAGCGCCAGCTCGCGGGTAGGCGCTAGGATAAGCGCCTGGGTCCCTTTGACGTCGGGATCGAGCCTCTGCAAGATCGAAACGGAAAAGGTGGCCGTCTTGCCAGTGCCGGACTGGGCCTGCGCGATCACATCGTGGCCCTTTACGACGGGGACGATGGCGCGCTGCTGAATGGTAGAAGGACGCTCAAAACTAGGGGGAGCAGATCAGGACCGACTGGAGAGCGATGTCGAACGCCAGAGACTCACCCGTAAGCGTAGATACCACGGAGAAGCTCGGGCTTCAGTTCCATGCCATCGAAGCTAAAAAGCACCGAAAATGAGGAAAAAAAGACGAGGAGAAAAGGTGGATGGACCGACCTGTCAACGACTTGGTCCCAGTTGGACTCAATCTCGTTTACGGGGGCATCCTGAAGCTGTGACTCTTCTCTGACGTGTCAGACGAAATTTTCAGCACAGATCAGGGGGAAGGGGCAGGGAAAGATTACCCTTTCATGCAGTTGTACTATAGGGAAGGGGAGATATACTGCCTTCTAAAGGGTGTGTGTTGGGTGTTGAATTGGGGGCTGATAGACGACCAGTTAGGATCGATCTGAGGTTAAGAGGAAAACCTTGGGCGGACCCGAGGCGGACTTTGAATACCTAGGATGACTCAGCAATCGATCCCTTGTAGCTTTCAATGCAACGCAACGGTCACCAGTCCCGTCGCTGTCTCTCACATCTCAGCGCTCAACACTCTCACACTGGTTCACGCATCCTGAATGATGGTCGCCTCCGACATTCGTTTCCGCAAGATTCATTCAGAATGATTATTTCAAGTCCGTTGCGCTAGGTTACATTTACAGACTGGTCTTGCCGTTTATTTTGAGGCCTTTTTTTGAAGATCCTCCTTCGTTTGACGCATACTGGATGACGCCTTGGAATGACAAGTTATTGGAAAGCAACGGGCTCGCAGGGACGTCCACCAACCTCGTTCTTTTTCTGCCCAGCGACGGAGGCTGCCTCGCCTGCCTTCTTCTTGCCCTCCTCGGTCGTGGATTCTGGATGACAGCGTCAACCGGCGCTGGAGTTATGTTCAGGACCAAACACGTACTGAGTGTCTCCTTCGTAGCTTGTGTTGCTTGTTCTCCCGTCTTGATGGCCGACGCCAGACCGTTACCGAGCTTCTTATTGACCTGTGTTCCTGGTCAAACGCGACGCGGACAAGAGTGTCCGAAGAGTCCCTACGCTGCTTGCTACCTCCGATACCTTTTCTGTGACGGTCTTGCGGGCAGCTAGGGATGAATGGAATGGGCGGACGTGGGCAACCGAGGAACGGGCGAGTGCTGTGCGGAACATTTCGTTGAGTGAAAGTAATGAAGAAAGGCGGAAGAGACAAGTGTTTATGCGAAAAGCAGCCTGCTTGCTTTTGTACTTTACTTGAATTGCTATGACGTCTTGGTGCGCGTCATTCCCTCCGCTTTCCCATAACGTGACCAACGCGTTTTCTTCACGATGGCGGTGTTGTCTGGTGACCGTTCCGGTCTATCATGTCAGCCTCATCCACCGAGACAGGAGCCTCCTTATGCTTTCTTTCCTCTCCCACCACCTCCCCGCTACCCAATTTGCTTTCATTCGTCCTATGTCTGCTTGCTCTGACCTCTCCTTGCTTTCGCCTGATCCCGGGGTAAGCCTCTAGAAGCCTTTTCCATCGCTGTTACTTCCAGTCGCTGACATCTCGCAAGTTCACTCAGTGTTTGCCCTCCAAGGCACCACACCCCTTTCGTCTAGCGTCCCTCAACATCGACACGGACACGTACATCGACCCGCATGCTGTTTCACCTGACGTCGAATGTCGTTCAATATCCCCGGTCTCCTCTCAGTTGTCCCACTCCTCGGACAGCAGCAGAAGACCACCGATAGTCGGTTTCGGATGCAAGCATCACCACCACAGCCACAGTCTTCACGACGCCACCCCGTATTCCTCCACCAAACGCGCCGCCTCTCAGCACAACTTGAAGCTCGGCTACCGACGATCTCTTCCCATTTCGGTCATCCCAAGAGACTATCGCATGTCCACTGGCCCCAAGCGCAAGCTGGAATACAGGGTTTCTCTGGACCAAGACAGCATGACCCCGCCCGTTTTCGAACCACAGCCCTCCCGGAAAAGGCACTCACAAATATTCGACACGGTTTCCGACAACATCTGGGGAAGCGCCCGTCAACCGCCTAAGCCGCTTGTACTGCCTCAAAAAGTCAGCGCGCGCTATTCACTCCCCGGACGGGCCAGCAGATTTGTGCGTGGTCAGCTCGAGATCATCGCGTCCTCACGGTCAGCCAAGCTCGCGGTCAGCCATTACACAGTCTTCGTCACGTATAAGCCCGGCCGGTACCTCGTCAGCCGCTTCCCCTCTCTAGCCATGGAGCCTCCCCGCCTCAGGCCTCTCAAGCCTATCAAGCTTCTAGCCGGCGTCGACGGGCTCCGCACACCCAGAGAGGATGGACTGCAATGCATTCTTCAATTACTTGAGGACTGGCTCTATCGGTGGCTTCGGAACATCTTGTGGATCTAAGCGGCAAGACGATTGGACGACACTGTGGTCACGGTTAACACCGGCAAAGGTTCTTCGACCCGGACACCCTCGCGCCTTTACGACCTTTAACGACCTCTTATGACTCTTATGACCGTTACGAACTCGTGGCTGAAACACGCCAATGACTTTACGACCCTCACGAACACGCCAATGACCTTATGACCCTTTACGACCCACAAACACGGCTGGCCCGACGGCAGACACATTCGGCAATGGCTATTCGATTCCGGACACCCGCGCACACCCTCATGACCCACGGCTGAACCACGCCAATGACATAACGACCCTTACGACCAACAAACACGGCTGGCCCGACGGTGCACACATCCGGCAAATGGCTCTTCGAACAGGACACCCCGCGCAGTTTTATGACCTTCGTGACCCACGGCTGAAATATGCCAACGACCTTCACGACCCACACCACGGTTTACACATTCGGCAAATGGCTCTTCGACCGGACACCCGCGCCCTCCCATTCCATCATTTTCTCCGTGCCGTCCTTTTCTTTCCTCTTCGTCGTCACCTTATTGTCGCACTCCTTTACCGTCGAGACCGCCGAACCCAAGCCGAACCCCCAAGCCCAGCCAGCCCAGCCCAGCCCGCCTAGCCAGCGCCCCACCCCACTTTCCCTAGCCCCGGATTGTCCATTTTTCGTGCCCAGATATCCGCCAATTTGCCCAGTTCCTTTTTGAGCCCCCGCCCAATTTCGTGCATACGAACACCTGGTCCGATACGCCCTCAAGTACATACCTTTCTTGAACGATCCGCCCGTGAAAACCTCCGCCATCCATACCCACTCCTACTATTATTCCCATCTCTACCACCTACTAATTTCGTGCACACGACTCCCAGCAGATTCCCTTGACTCAATTTCTCTATGTGATACTGTTCCCCCATTACTACCTGATTTTGTGCACAATGACTCCCAGCAAATTCCTTTTCACAATTTCTCTTCATGATACAATCCTGTCTTCCCTCCACCTACCTAATTTCGTGTACACGAATCCACTGGATACGTCTTTTCTTCTCTTGCAATAAATGCCCAATGACTCTAGAGCTCAAACCAATCTTAAGCGTCGAGAAAAAAAGTAAGAGCGACGGAGAAGAACCAGTCAATGAAATTCACACAAAAAAAGTATAGCTGGCTACGAATTAATAAAGTAAATTAAAGTTGATATCGGTACGTATAGATCGCGCGACTTGGAGGCTACGCCCTGCGCTCCCACATCTGCGGTCGTTGCAGGCTCCCCTGCGCGGGGTCCAGATCCGCGTACGGCCGGTGCGTGCCGATCCGGTCGCGCCGCTTCTGGTCGCGATTCGTCCACCAAGGGTCCGTGGGCGCGGCCGAAGCGCTCGCGTACACGGGCGGCGGCGGCGCGGGCGCGGGCGAGACGAAGGGCGGGAACGCGCGGATGGAGCCCTCGGGCAGGGGCCGGTTGTAACGGCGGCGGCGCTGGCGCTGGCCGGCGCCGGCGGTAAACGAAGAAGATGAGGCCCGCGACAAGGAGGACGACGGCGAAGGAGAGGAACACCGGCGACGGCGAGCGTCGTGCCCGACGCGCCCCGCGGGGCGGGGCTAGCGGAGGTCGACGTGGCGGGGGAGGCGGAGCCGGACGAGGTGGGGGTGGAGGCGTTGTCGGAGCCGCTGGATGCCGGCGCGGGCTTGCCGTCGTCGTAGCTGAGTGCCGGAATGTGTCAGCGTCAGCGAGGGCAGGGGTGGGTGGTGCAAAAGGACGCACGATAGACGATGTAGTCGAGGATCAGGAGGCCTTGTACCCGTCGACGTGTCCGTTCTGAATCATGAGGGTATGCACGCCGGGAGGGATGGAGGGGTTCGAGTACACGGGAACGCTGTAGTCGAAGCCGGCAGACCGATGGCAAACTGGGAGAACGAGCCCGTGAGGACACCGTCGATGTAGAACGACATGTCGGAGTTTCCAACAGGAGACACGCTCGACCGTGATAGGC
>JARGXW010001252.1:0-27555 GCA_029204085.1 Mycena sp. CBHHK59/15
TTTCGTACAACGATGACCACCCACTTTCTCCCCCTTCTAAGGTGTCTATTATCTGCACTCTCCATCTCTCACAGCGTCTCATTATCGCCTTGTGTGGCTTTATCTTGTAAGTCTCCAACTCCTCCTCAGGCTGTCTATCATTGCCACAGAGTTGCCACTGTCACCCACCAGCTCGCTGCGTCCCCGCTTAAGCTTTATTGCTCATACAACGTAGTTGGCCTCGAACAAGGACTTGGAAATCAGGTAAGCAACACCTCAACCTGATCAGCCACCAAATGAGGCTGGTGTTGCGTGTGTCGGGTGACGATCGCTGCCACCACAATATCTAGGGGTGAAGTGCCCCTCAAGACCACAGGGGGATCCTGCTCCAAGAATTCAAGATTCTAGGTAACACTCCGACGGCGAGCTCGCTCAAGAATCAAGACCTCCGTGGGAGAGCTCTAGGCAACACTCACGACGGTAGCTCAAGACCTCAGTGTGACATTGCTCAAGACCGAAGACCTCAGTGGGAATGTGCTCAAGACCTCAAGATTCTAGGCGACATTCGCGACGGCGAGCTCGGTTCAAGACCTCAGCGGTATACTGCTCAAGACAGAAGACCTCAGTGGAACCTGCTCAAGACCAAGGGGGAACCTGCTGAGGGGTGTTTGTGTTCATGTTCATGTACTCTGCTGACCTCTCCCATGCCCCGTGTTCGCTTTTGTATTCGAGGTCAGCAGTCCCATGTATCCTCTTTTTCTCCGTTGTTGCCTGTTCCTGTTGTTCCCTGGGGCCACGGAGATGTGGGTATGTGTTGGAGCGAGTAAAGGACGTGTGTGCGGGAACTTCTGTGACGAAGCCACGGAGAGCTGGACGGCACGTGGAGGCGTCGCATTATTTCCCGGGGGGGTGCGAGTTTTACTCCGTCCATGTGTTCTGTTGACGTCGGCCCCAAGCTTAAGACACGTGCATTTGGTTTTATCCACCACTTGTGCGCGTCGACCAAACACACAAAAAAACATTCTTTCTTCCTATATACCTGTCGTATGTATACTCTGAATTAGAATTACAATACAATCTCTTTATTGGCGTCTTAGTGTATTGTTGGATCCATTGAGCAGAAAACCCTCCGACATTATCCAGTATCGAGCATCCTCTGTTATACCACTGGAAGGATATCTCAATAACACTTCGTGAACTATGCTAAATATATCCAAGAACTAATAACATTAAGTCTTGCATATGTCACTGCTAAACTAGCTTGAAAGTTTTTAAAATGTTTTCATCCTAAATTCTAGAATGTTATGGATGATACATAATGAATATGTACAGCATGTATACATCATGTCTTTCACAATATCTTTCAAATGCCTCTTGAGCATGTTGAAGGAGGAAAGCATGAACATATTCAAAATGTGTACAGCATATATTCTTGCCAGATACACAGAAAATATTGTGATCTTGTCACACAATGTGTTTCAGTTATCTTTTGCAAAACAATCAACATATCTTTAGGGAAACTGGGTGGGAATTATGCAATGGTAATTTGAAATGTCCAAAATGACATTCACCATTTGTTTTAGTTACTTTTAGTAATGTTTTAATCATGACTTGCAGATAAAGAATGTTGCATGTTGTGAAAGACATCTAAAAGATATTTAAAATGTTGTAGTTGAATACTTTGGATGAATTCAAAAGAACATTGTAGGAATTATTTAAAATAGTTCTGCATGAAATCTTGGGGAAGATATTGTGAATGTATTTGCAAGGTCTTTTACCTGCCAACTTCAACATGTTTAGGATAAACATTAGACAAATGTGGGGTCAGAAAAGGAGAAAGGAAGATGAAAGAGATTCAAGTAGCATTAAATATGACCTACTGAAAAGTGGTCAATAGATTCGTGAAATGTATTTGAAATGGTTCAGCAGAGGACATTCAAAATATATTTCATATTTACACCCAGGAAGAAATCCATAAGAGACATTTTTATGTCATCTTCTGCAGTATAAGCAGATATAAGTGAGAGGATACAGAGAACAGATTAAAAATGTCAATCATAATAATTTCACGACAGTCATGGGTAAGATGGTGCAACACAGATAAGAGTCAGTTGAAATATATTTTCTGTATAAGGGTTGGACAAGAGTCAAGAGAAAGTGACAACAAGCCTTGAAGAAACATATTTAAAAAGTATTTGACATCTATTTGATAAGAATGGCACAAAATGGAACAGTTGACATGTGGAATACTGAGTACCTTGTGTGAGAGACATGTAGAAAGAATTTGAGATAGATCTCACAATAATACAATTAACTTTTAGAGTAAATACTGAGGAAAATATCTGGCACAGAGGAAACTTGACATCTTGGGCAGAAATCTCAGGCCACAGAGCAAAACTGGCATCTTTGGTGGAAATCTCAGGTCACAGAGAAAATTTGACATCTTCGGTGGAGAGATATGGCCACAGAGCAAACTTGGCATCTTTGGTGGAAATCTCAGGTCGCAGAGAAAACTTGACATTTTTGGTGGAAATCTCAGGTCGCAGAGCAAACTTGACATCTTGGGCAGAAATCTCAGGTGACAGAGCAAAACTGGCATCTTTGGTGGAAATCTCAGGTCACAGAGAAAATTTGACATCTTCGGCGGAGAGATATGGCCACAGAGCAAACTTGGCATCTTTTGTGGAGAGATGCGGCCACAGAGCAAACTTGGCATCTTTGGTGGAAATATCAGGCTGCAGAGCAAACTTGGCATCTTTTGTGCAGAGATGCGGCCACAGAGCAAACTTGACATCTTTTGCAGAGATATATGGCCACAAAGCAAACTTGACATCTTTGGTAGAAATGTCAGGTTGCAGAGCAAAGTTGGCAACTTTGGTGGAGATATATGGGCACAGATCAAACTTGACATCTTTTGTGGAAAGATATGGGCACAGAGCAAACTTGACATCTTTGGTGGAAATCTCTGGTCGCAGAGCAAACTTGGCATCTTTTGTGCAGAGATGCGGCCACAGAGCAAACTTGACATCTTTTGCGGAGAGATATGGGCACAGCACAAACTTGACATCTTTGGCGGAAATCTCTGGTCGCAGAGCAAAGTTGGCATGTTTTGTGGAGAGATGCGGCCACAGAGCAAACTTGGCATCTTTGGTGGAAATCTCTGGTCGCAGAGCAAAGTTGGCATCCTTTGTGGAGAGATGCAGCCACAGAGCAAACTTGACATCTTTTGTGGAGAGATATGGCCACAGAGCAAACTTGGCATCTTTTGTGGAGAGATGCGGCCACAGAGCAAACTTGACATCTTTGGTGGAAATATCAGGCTGCAGAGCAAACTTGGCATCTTTTGTGCAGAGATGCGGCCACAGAGCAAACTTGACATCTTTTGCGGAGAGATATGGCCACAGAGCAAACTTGACATCTTTGGTGGAAATCTCAGGCCGCGGTGCAAACTTGGCATCTTTGGTGAAGAAATATGGCCACAGAGCAAACTTGACATCTTTGGCAGAAATATCAGGCTGCATTCTGCAACCAGAGATTTCCACCAAAGATGTCAAGTTTTCTCTGTGGCCGCATCTCTCCGCAAAGATGCCAAGTTTGCTCTGTGGCTGCATCTCTACACAAAAGATGCCAACTTTGCATTGCGGCCTGATATTTCCACCAAAGATGTCAAGTTTGCTCTGTGGCCATATCTCTTCGCCCAAGATGTCAAGTTTGATCTGTGGCCATATATCTCCACCAAAGATGCCAAGTTTGCTCTGCAGCCTGAGATTTCCACCAAAGATGTCAAGTTTGCTCTGTGGCCATATCTCTCCGCAAAAGATGTCAAGTTTGCTCTGTGGCCGCATCTCTGCACAAAAGATGCCAAGTTTGCTCTGCAGCCTGATATTTCCACCAAAGATGTCAAGTTTGCTCTGTGGCCGCATCTCTCCACAAAAGATGCCAAGTTTGCTCTGTGGCCATATCTCTCCACAAAAGATGTCAAGTTTGCTCTGTGGCTGCATCTCTCCACAAAGGATGCCAACTTTGCTCTGCGACCAGAGATTTCCACCAAAGATGCCAATGTGCCCATATATCTCCACCAAAGTTGCCAACTTTGCTCTGCAACCTGACATTTCTACCAAAGATGTCAAGTTTGCTTTGTGGCCATATATCTCTGCAAAAGATGTCAAGTTTGCTCGGTGGCCGCATCTCTGCACAAAAGATGCCAAGTTTGCTCTGCAGCCTGATATTTCCACCAAAGATGCCAAGTTTGCTCTGTGGCCGCATCTCTCCACAAAAGATGCCAAGTTTGCTCTGTGGCCATATCTCTCCGCCGAAGATGTCAAATTTTCTCTGTGACCTGAGATTTCCACCAAAGATGCCAGTTTTGCTCTGTCACCTGAGATTTCTGCCCAAGATGTCAAGTTTGCTCTGCGACCTGAGATTTCCACCAAAAATGTCAAGTTTTCTCTGCGACCTGAGATTTCCACCAAAGATGCCAAGTTTGCTCTGTGGCCATATCTCTCCACCGAAGATGTCAAATTTTCTCTGTGACCTGAGATTTCCACCAAAGATGCCAGTTTTGCTCTGTGGCCTGAGATTTCTGCCCAAGATGTCAAGTTTCCTCTGTGCCAGATATTTTCCTCAGTATTTACTCTAAAAGTTAATTGTATTATTGTGAGATCTATCTCAAATTCTTTCTACATGTCTCTCACACAAGGTACTCAGTATTCCACATGTCAACTGTTCCATTTTGTGCCATTCTTATCAAATAGATGTCAAATACTTTTTAAATATGTTTCTTCAAGGCTTGTTGTCACTTTCTCTTGACTCTTGTCCAACCCTTATACAGAAAATATATTTCAACTGACTCTTATCTGTGTTGCACCATCTTACCCATGACTGTCGTGAAATTATTATGATTGACATTTTTAATCTGTTCTCTGTATCCTCTCACTTATATCTGCTTATACTGCAGAAGATGACATAAAAATGTCTCTTATGGATTTCTTCCTGGGTGTAAATATGAAATATATTTTGAATGTCCTCTGCTGAACCATTTCAAATACATTTCACGAATCTATTGACCACTTTTCAGTAGGTCATATTTAATGCTACTTGAATCTCTTTCATCTTCCTTTCTCCTTTTCTGACCCCACATTTGTCTAATGTTTATCCTAAACATGTTGAAGTTGGCAGGTAAAAGACCTTGCAAATACATTCACAATATCTTCCCCAAGATTTCATGCAGAACTATTTTAAATAATTCCTACAATGTTCTTTTGAATTCATCCAAAGTATTCAACTACAACATTTTAAATATCTTTTAGATGTCTTTCACAACATGCAACATTCTTTATCTGCAAGTCATGATTAAAACATTACTAAAAGTAACTAAAACAAATGGTGAATGTCATTTTGGACATTTCAAATTACCATTGCATAATTCCCACCCAGTTTCCCTAAAGATATGTTGATTGTTTTGCAAAAGATAACTGAAACACATTGTGTGACAAGATCACAATATTTTCTGTGTATCTGGCAAGAATATATGCTGTACACATTTTGAATATGTTCATGCTTTCCTCCTTCAACATGCTCAAGACACTGGTTGAGCATTTCAATTTTTTCACCTTCTTTTTCAGTGAAAAATGTTGTTTATTTTTCAGACATTTTTCACTGAAAAAGAAGGTGAAAATTTTAAAACTTTTTCAGCACTTTCTCAATTCAAGGTGAAAATTTTGAAATAAAATAAGAAAGTGATGAAAATGTTTTAAAATTTTCACCTGCTTTTTCAGTGAAAAATGTGTGAAAAATAAACGACATTTTTCACTGAAAAAGAAGGTGAAAATTTTGAAATGTTCAACCAGTGAGAGGCATTTGAAAGATATTGTGAAAGACATGATGTATACATGCTGTACATATTCATTATGTATCATCCATAACATTCTAGAATTTAGGATGAAAACATTTTAAAAACTTTCAAGCTAGTTTAGCAGTGACATACACTGGTTGAACATTTCAAGTTTTGCACTGAAAATTTTGGTGAAAAATGTTTTGAATTTTACAGTAACTTTTTGCCAAAAAAGTAGGTGAAAAACTTGAAACATTTTGGTGACCTTTTTGAACCTTGTGAAAATTTTCTGAAAGAGTGCTGAAAAAGTTTTGAAGTTCAAAAAATTCATGAAGAAGTTACAAGTTTTTCACTTGGTTTTTCACTGAAAAATTGCTGTAAAATTCAAAACATTTTTCACTAGTTTTTTCACCAAAAAACTTGAAATCTTCAACCAGTGATATGCAAGACTTAATGTTATTAGTTCTTGGATATATTTAGCCTAGTTCACGAAGTGTTATTGAGATATCCTTCCTGTGTACAACCAGACCGCATCCGCGGATTACATTAGTCCTGACTGTTTTGTATTCACAACTATTTCACCAACGCCATCTTGAATCAGAAAACTACGCCGAAAGCCTGCCAGAAATGATCAACCGCTGCTTTCCAGTTGAAACTGAGACAACGTACCCTCCAGGTCCCGCTGATCACAACACGTCGCAAGATCCGGGCGTTGCAGGTGCATCGAAGCTGTCCGCAAGCTGTCCCAGAGCGCGGCGGTCGTCACGCCGCTAGAGTTGGGGTCGCTCCCGTTCGTGGCCACGCCGTCGCTCTCCTGCAGCCCGAGTGCGTCCAGGATGTGATGGGCCGCTTCCTCGAAGTGCTAAATAGTTATTTACGATCAGTGGCGAGGTCGGAGTGATGTGAGAAAGCAGTTACGCGTAGATTGATGCATGAGATGCCCAGGTTGAACCTGGCAAGATGAGCGTTAGCGAATAGCACAAGCGAAAAACAAATTTATGTGCCTCGCGCGGATGTATACAGGGTTGAGCTCGAGTGCGCGGTGATAGTATTGTAAAGCCTCCTCCGCGCGGCCGCTGTTAGCCATGGTTGCGCCAACGCGGTTGTAAAGGAGCCAGTCCTATAATTGCGATATAAAAAAAGCTGGATGCAGATTGTTTCGGCGTAACGCACATCAGGTCGAACGGCCAATGCTGTACGGAAACAGTCCTGCGCCTTCTCATAGTCCTGTAATCACATCTTAATAAATGCAGCCCGAATAGAAAGCACCAACCCACCTCGTTAGTATTCAACAACACCGCAAGCGCGATCTGTATATCCGCATCGACCACCCCCGTCGTATCGCTGCGCGCCATTACAATCAGACACTGAATGAGGTTCCCAAAACGCTCCGCCATCGGCGTGTCCGCACTCTCAGGGTTGGCCGCCCAATAATGCATGACAGCTGGCGCGTAGCGCGCGTTGGCGTCGACCAGTGGCGGATCGCCGTGTACGTCCCCGCGCGGTCGCCATCGTTCGTGTGTGAGATCGCGAGCGCGAGCCATGCGGGGAGGTGCGTGGGGTCGAGCTCGACCGCACGCGAGAGTGCGAGCAGCGCCTGCTTTTCGCGCTCGTTCGCCTGCTGCTTCACGCCGAGGTCGAACCACGCCGACGCATCGGTCATGTTGCGCTGTACGACCGCCTCCAGCTCGAGGACGCTCTGGGACGCGTTAGCGACCAAAAGTCGGGATCGGAGTTGAACCCACTCACCTCGAGAAAGGCCTGCCGCCCTGGTGCGACAGATGGCGTCGTGTCGTGTACGACGTGCCGGAGAAGTACGGGTTGTTCTGCTGGAATACATACTGGTCGACGGGCTTGATACCCGTCGTCGTCGCCTCGAAATTATCCCAATCCGCCTGTAGGTGGTCCCACTCTGCGTGCTGTTGCTGGGTCGTTGATACCTCCCGCTCCGCCGCCGCCTTCACCTCGCCCCAGTACGCCTTATACTCCGCATTGTCTTGCCGGAAGTATGTGTCGTTCGGGTCTTCACCCGCTAGCGCGACGCTGTCGTCCCCGGGCTTCTGCTGCTCCATCAGCCGCACCTGCGCCATCGACGCGAAGCTGACGGACTTCTCCGCACCGACCGCACCCTGGAGCGGCGCATCGACGGCCCTTCCTTCCCCTTGACGTCCGGCTGGAAGTCGCCCGCCCACCCCGCCGCCTGTCCCGTGTTCTGCACCATGTCGTTCCCCTCGACGACGATCTCGCGGTCGCGCAGCCCGCGCATGAGGCCCATGAACTCGCTCTTCTGGAACTTGGGGTTCTGCGCGTCCTGCACAGTTTCCAGCAGCAGGGCCGCGGTGCGCGCCAGCTCGTCGCGGTCCTGCGACACCTGCTGCGTCGCCTGACTTTGGGGTGCGTCCTGGCGCTGCGCCGTGAGCGCGGACGCGGAGGCCAGGAAGCTCTCTTGCGTGCTGAACTCCCGATCCCACAAGATTTCTGGAATTTAAATTTAGCCATGATATGAGGAATAACTGCTGCACTCACGATCATGCTGATTGGCAGGCTGCTGGGTTTGCATCACCATCGGAGGAATAAAGCCCTGCTGCATGGGCCGCTGCGCGTATGGTGAGAACAGGGGGCCCATTGCGGACTGCCTGCGCGATCTCAGTAGAGGTCACTCGACAATGCGGAGGCACGCGCACCTTGCGGTTGCACTGCGACTGCAGGTGACGGGCTCATTTCGGGCTGCATCTGCGCCTCCATCTGCACATTCGCCTTCTGCACATGTACTGGCTGCTGGTGCATGAAATCGGATGCCCACGCCGCAGGAGCCGGCTGCTGCTGCTGGAAGGGCCTGGGAGACGTAACCTGCGGCAGCGGCAGCGATCCATGAAGCGCAGAGAGATCGAACGCGCCACTGGCGAGCTGGGGTGCTGGGCCCGCAGAGAAGAAACGTGCTGCATCCTGGTGAGATCCAGACGCCACAGACTGCTGCGAGCGAAAGGTCTGGGGATCGGTTTCAGCCACAGAAACTAGGGATCGATTGGCTGAACGCAACCTCTCTGGAAGAGCCTGCACGCTGGCACCGAAATGGTCCTGCGGACTGTGGTCAATCGTTTTCGTCGGCCAGAAAGGGCATCCTACCTGCTGCAAGCCTCGGTCGTGATCGAAGCGCTTGGAAAGCCCTGCAGAGGGTTGGATGGGCCGCAGTCGGCGCCGCTGACGAGCATGGGGAGGGCCATGGCGATAGGAGCAAACACAAGTGTAGAGTAATAGCCGGACTGCACCGCTTGTATACAACAGTATAGTATCATGTGTTACTCGATACGAGGCAAGAAATTAAAGTGCTGTACAATTCAAACTAGTAGTGCTGGTCTCGTCCTATTGCTGCATCGTCTGCGGCTCCTCGCTCGCGGCCGCACCTCATCTGCCCGCCGCTGCCCTCCTGCTGCTGCTGCATCTGCTGGCCCTCAGCGCCCGACAGTCGGCTCCGCCATCGGAACGCACTACAAATGTGAGCCGAGTCATCCTTGAGGTGTCAGGGCACTTACGATGTCTCTGCAAGGAGTGTGAGGGGAAGAATAATGGGCGGCAAGACAAGGGACGTACATTGAGGGCATCCAGTCTGCTGAATGTCTTCTTACACCCCACGCATACATTTGTCTGTGATTTGGCGGTGTGCAGTGCCTGATGTCGTCTGACAATCATGAGACGATATATCGGGCAAACAAGGCCACCCGCGTACTTGCAGTCATGCTGGCGAGCAAAGCCCTTCTTGCAGTTCGGCCATTCACAGACATACGGACGCTCTTCGGTGTGCGACCGCAGATGGCCTGCACTCGTGGTCAGGCACAAGCATACACAGTGTGGTGGACGGACCTCTGAGGTTGAACCGCGGGTAAAGGTGCTGCCGCAGCCGGGAACGGGGCAGACAAAGTGGGCCTCGTTACGGCGTCTGCTGGCGCTGGCGAGCTGGGTTGCGGAGGTGGTGACCTGCTGCTTCTCGACCTGGAGTATCGGGGGGAGACGCGGGACGCCGTTGGATGATGGATAGTGGTTGACGCCGGGGCCGCCGGGGGCAAGTTGGGTCGTGGCCGGGGACGGTGGGGACACGTGTTGCTGCTGCTGGGTCCGGTTGTATAGCTCTGCAGCATTCGGGGCATAGTACGGGTCCTCCTTGAGCATGGGGGCGGCAGGGGGCGCCGTAGCCCTGGGGACCGTCGGGATGGGTTGCGGGGCCATGGAGGGGGATGGGCTGGGGCTGGTCGGGGGTGGTACATGATTGGTACAGCGGCGCGGGGGCGGCTGGACAGACATATGCGAATCCAGTGGCTGTGGTGGTGGCTGTTAACTGGTCGCCCGTCACGTGTGTGACGGTGACAGAAGCTCTGATCGACGAGAGGCGGTGAAAGCGGTGACAGGCGCTACTTTTGGCCAACAGGCGCCAACAAGCCAATATGCTAATGGGCGCCAATTCTGATTCATTCTGAATTCGCTGCACTGCTACATTACATTCCTACATATTATACAGCTGAGAGCCTGAGGCTGTTATACTCATACACCTCAATCAAAAATCTGCGCGTTAAGCAGCCGGCGCCGCCGCATCAGCTCCGTCTCCGTAATCGTTTGCCCCCCCGCCCGCGCCCGATGTCCAGCATCCGCGTCCGCGCTGCCCACTCTAGTGTGCCCCACGTCCACATCCGTCTCTGCAGCCGCAGTCTCAGTCGGCGATCCGGTCCTGGGCGTCCTCGCCTCGCCGTTGACCGACTGGGGCGGGGACCGCTTCCTCGGCACGAAAGTGATCCCGCTGTCGTCCGTCTCCGTCTCCGACGCAGAGAGGCTATCCTTCGGTATAGGCCTCCGTGCCGGGCTGTCCCTCCGCCGGGTCAAGGGTGCACTGACGCCATAGCGCTCGAACGCGTCGTCGATCCACTCTGCAAGCTCTTCGATCACCTAGGACTGCCGTTCAGAAATTTCACTCTCAAGACCCGTTCAACTCACCGCTTTCGCCTCCGACATCAGAGCCACCATCTGCAGGTACCCGTGCGACACTCAGACCAGATCACGAGCTGTACCCAGTCCTCCTCGCTCTGCTTCGCCAGCCGGTCCCGCTCGCGCTTCAGCGCCGCGATGTCCACGGGCGCCTCCGCATTGCTCATCCGCAGGCTCTCGCCGAAGCGCGCGCTCTTCTCAGAGATGGCCAAGTCCAGCTCGACCTTGCGCGCCCGCTTCGCCTCCCGCACGCGCCCCGCAAAGATCACCGTGTCGTCGACCAGCGGATCTTTTTCCCCGCACTGCATGAGGATCGGGGGGAACTGCGCCAGGACGTGGCTCGGCGCGAGGATGGGCGATAAATGGTAGTCGGTGGCGAAATCAGGATTGCGGTGCGGTCCGATGTACAAGATAGCCATTGCACGCATCTGCGCGTGGTCAGTCGTCTGCTCGTACACGAAAGAATATAATACCAACCATACTGGGAGTGATAATTCGGTCCTGGAAATAGCCCGTCCGACTCGTCATCGTCAGCCGTGTTCCAATCGGCTCCCGCTCCTTACCCTTTCCACCAACGCGTTCCGTGGCTTTCGTATTTGCCTCCTCAACAGCCACCGACAGCTCATGCTGCTGCTTCACCACGGCAGACTTGCTGCGCGGGATCTGGCTCTTCGGATCCAACTGAGGGTGATACCGCACGCGGGCCTGGATCGGGCGGTCCTCCTCGCGGTACTGGTCGAAGTCCTGGTCCGACTCGCTCTCCGTGTCCGCCAGCGCGGCATTGTCTTCCAGGTTCTCCGGCCGCTGGCGTGGCTCGAGGAAGGTGCTGCGCCGGCTGCGCGGGGTCTTCAGCGTACTCGGGGAACGTCTGCGGGACGTCGTGCCGTACTCATCGTCTTTCTCGCCGCCGCTGGTGAGCCCGCGGATGGTGTCTTTCCAGCTGGTCTGCCTCTTGAGACCTTTCCTGCGGGGCGCGGGCCGCTTGTCGCCCACCATGCTCAGAGGGCTCTGTGCAAGTGAATTAGCCGACGAGGATACAACGCAAACAAGGCTTCTTACGATGTGCTTCAGGTGGTCCTTCTGCGCTGCCAACTCCTTGAGGCCGGGCAAACTTCCTGAAGACTCCTCTGTCCGCAAGACGCGAAGATTGTCGGGAGTCATCCATGACGTGAAATTGAAATCAAGAGCCGCGTAGCTGAACACGAGTGCAATGGGCTGGGGAAGGGGCGCGACGCGATTCGAAGGATGTCCATTGTGCTCTATGACCTTGAAAACCACGTTCGCGGCAATAGTGGCCCCCGCCGAGTCTCCCGAAAGTAAAACGTTCAGTTTCTTGCCCGACATTCCAAGGAGGGTGCCAGCTGGCGGGTTGGTTATTCTAGTGGAGGCACAATTAATCGAGAAGCGCTTACCAGACTCCACCAGGACTTTGTAAGTATCAAATGCCTCATCAATAGCAAAGGGGTACGGGTCTGAAGAAATATTAATGACCGCAAGGGTATGTGGAGAGGTAGTCGCACATTCTGGAGCCTTCCCATAGTCTATCGAAAGGACAGGTTTCCCGGTCGTGATAGCCCACATCCTGAGACGTTCCTCGTGGTGCTCCGGCGACATGGCGACAAATCCGCCGCCAGGAAAGTCCAATACCAAGTCCGTGGCCTTGCTCAGCTGCTTCTCGGGAAGCGCAAAGAATAGAATACCAGTGATCGGCCGTTCGTAAGTCGACGAGGAGGGCCGGGGAAGTAAGATCTTGCGCCGGATTGTCACATGCGGTAGGTGTGTGAAGGCGCGGATCTAGTGGCGAACGTTAGAAGATGGTCTTTACAGGAAGCGATTAGCGACGTGCATATGGGTTGGAGGTTTTCTCCCAGCACCGTCGGAGCATTTCGACAGTCGGAACCCCTCTGAACCTCCGTATCTAGCAGGAGGTATGCATGAGTGGCATGTAAAATGTTGCAATTGAGCGACGACTTACCTTCTCGTCCGCCTCGTTCGGATATACTATATAGTATCCAGAGAACAGAACGGAGCATATATCTCGCAACCACTTTGTCCGAATGGACATTGCTGTGGCAAAGCCAGCATCGAGGCCGGTATTTATCCAAGTTGCACGATAATACGAAGGTGAATACTGCAGGCACGTCAGAGGTGGACAGTAGCAGAACAAAACACCCACGAGTCGAGCCAGTGGTTCTGGAGCTGATATATTGAGTCAGCACGGGGAGAAATGGCACTGGAGGACAACACACAATCAAGTCCTAGGATCTTGTCGAAGTTCCGAACCACATAAACCGCCGTCAATGTGCTGGCAATTATTTGCCACGGAGTAAAGCGCCGGAGTCTCCTGTTCGCGCTCTTGAGCCATAAAATCTGAGGGCCGGTTGGGTTGCCTCGTAATATTCGCCACAGCCAAAAGAATATTATTAGGAAGACCTAAGGGAGTGAAGGACGTCAGAGGGACTGCAGGGGTGAGGAGGACAACTGACTTGTGCGCGCTTCCAGTGGGGGTTAGGGCGTCCGAACAAGTGGTCTATCATGGCAAGGCGTGGATGAGAGGATGAGGGCAGGGCAAATGCAGCATTGGCTTAAACAAGCAGCGCTTCCATGTGATTCTGGGCTCCACACGGACAAACATAGCGCCGCCTTGTATGGCAGCATTCCTTTCTGTCTCGGTAACCACGCGTGAGCGGACTTGCCGGTCCGCCCTGATCCGGCCCACGCGAATCGGAGTTTGAAAATGATGTCACTGGTATACAAACACCCATCGAGTCACATCCCCTTTCCCTCCCGTCCTCCCGACCACGGCTGGCCTCAGGCCTGATCCTATGGACTCACATGCATCCTGGCCTACCTCTACCAACTTTCCCTGAGTTTATTACTCCTTTTTACACCCACTTTGAAGCACGTAAAATGATGGATGGCTTAGGGTGATTCAAGCTTTATTTGAGCTCCAGATGCCAGGGAAAAAATCACTGTCTACTCAGATGTAAATAATAAGTGGAATAGACCACTTTCCAGAAGTTTGGAGGGACGTAGGGGAGCACGCAAGACGATATCGGCGCATGTGTGACATCTCTCGTGTGACTCGATGGATCTCTGCACTACTTTTTTAAACTCCGACTCGCGTCGCTCGGATCACACGGAACGGCTAGACAGCAATCCTTTTTGGGCGGCACAATATTTTCGAATCGCAATTGCACCGTTGCTAAACGTTACACCGTTGACGCGTTGACGCGTTAACGCTATGGCAACCCCAGGTAACCCGACAAATTCCACTCCAGCCTCACTCAAGTCGATCAAGACCGATGGCGACAAAATCGAGATTGTCAATCAGCTCCTCCTCCCCCATACCACCGAGTTCATCCAGATTGCCACGATAGAGGATGCCCATGAGGCTATTAAGTCCATGAAAATCCGGGGTGCACCTGCGATCGCCAGTCTGGCGGCCCTGACTTTCGCGTCCGATCTTTCGCGTGCTCTAAAGGCTCCCGGGTCGCCCGCGTTTCTCTCTTCTCCAGAGAGCGTCAAGGCCTATGTTGAGCCAATCTTAGCGTACCTCTACACTGCGCGTCCGACCGCTGTCAATCTGGGTGCCGCTACGCGGCGTTTAACCGCGACCCTCGACGCCTCCATCGCGGCCGGAAAGGATGCTCGGGCAATGTGCGAGGATCTCATCGCCGAGGGACACAAAGTTGCAGACGAAGACGTAGGGAGGAACAAGAAGATGTCGCAGTGGGGCGGAGACTGGCTTGTCGATGTCGTCAAACAGAACGGGGGAACTGGCACTGAGCTTAATGTGTTAACCGTGTGCAATACCGGATCGCTCGCCACCTCAGTACGGATGCCTTCTGTCCCTCAAGAAATTATTTGATCATTCCCAGGGATACGGAACGGCCCTCGGGCTGATAACTTACCTGCATGAATCTGGGAAATTGGCCTCCGCGTACTTCACACAAACAACACCGTATCATCAAGGGTCAAGGTACTGCTCAACATCCCTTGTGTTTGAGTTTCTCCTAAATTTCAACAACAGACTGACAGCTCTCGAGCTTCAGACACTAAACATCCCCTCCGTCATGATTTGTGACACAATGGTTGGATCCCTATTCCAGCACCACAACATCCATGCCGTCGGCAAGTTCGCCGAAATGTGTACAACTTCAATACTAATATAGACTGCAGTGGTGGGAGCTGACCGGATAGCAAAGAACGGCGATACCGCCAACAAGGTCGGTCGACTGTTCTATTACTAGTAGAGATGTGATTCTTGTTCTATAGATTGGAACCTATCAAGCGGCAGTGCTTGCAGCAAGACATAAAATTCCGTTCATAGTAGTAGCACCAATCAGCACTGTGGACCTCGCAGTTGAGAATGGCTCAGGGTATGTTGTGCCTCAACCGCGACATGATTTTTTTTTCACACTCGTCTACTCAGCATCCCCATCGAGCAACGCCCGCCTCTAGAAGCCTGTCTGGTTCGCGGTGCGCTTTATCCGAACGAGGGAGACTCCAAGCAAGCAGTAGTGATGGTCACTCCCCCCGGACTGAAGGGCATCTACAACCCCAGTTTCGACGTCACTCCCGCGGACCTGATAACTGCGATCGTGACAGAGAAAGGCGTGGCCACTAGACAGCCAGGAACACTGCTGTTCGATCTATCAAGCATTGTGTAGTCATGTAGAATTCAGGCAAAATGCAGCGGTGCAAACCTTCATCACAGAGAAAACCCTGTCACGAAAATCCGAGGTTCCGTACTCGAGCGAGTTTCGAGCGCCTTTGGTCGTCGCAAGATGACGGCCTATGGCACAGTTGAGTGCGTTCGAGCGACTGCGGGTCCATAACCTACTTTTCCGCTTGAGGACGAGGCGTATGCGATGGCCATGCTGGGAGTCGTAAACGCACACCACAGACGTCCTTCAAATCCTCGTTATGGATGTGATTGCAAAAGAAGAAAAAAGAGTAACCGATTGGCCGCCCCTCGTCGCCTTCTTCCGTTGTCAGCACTACAACTCCCGCACTTGGATCTGGATTGGAGGGACTCCGACTTGGTACTTGTCCGCAGTCAGTGTAAGCACAGGGCAGACGATAGTTCGAAATGATATACCCCAGAAGTCGTCGACGAGAGTTCGTCTCAGGATTTCATGGACATCCACGTCATCTGATTGCTCGTTGTTGAGCGAATCGCTGATGGTCTTAGCCAGACTCGCTCTGACAATATATTCGCCTGCCCCTGCGAAGGACATGTAATCCGACACACACACGCTTGGTACAGAAGCTATATGCACCTGACACACTGCATGCCATACCCTGCATTTCCCGTCCATTTGCGGTCGGGGGTTGAGACGCCTGCGCCCAGCATCCGGCGCCAAATACAGCAGCCTCGTGCCGACGTTAGGGAATGTTGTAAGATCCGATACTTCCGCGCACCTCTCCGACACGCCCGGGGTATTTTAGTAGTATGCCGCCGCTGGATACGCCGCTCGCGATCTCGCCGGAGTCGGCGTTCCAGGCCATAGCCCCGACAGTGTCCTGGAACGGATGGAGGCTTCCGGGGTCTTCGGATGGAGGGCTGGATGAGACGAGCCTGTCTTTCCAGGTAGCCCACTGCTGTTGCGCCCTCGGCGTGACAAGAGATTCGGGGGCCACCAGATCAACGTGCCCGGGATGTAAGGCGGCAAAAGCATGAGCGCCATTTGAAACAAGCGTCAAGGGCGGGATACGACCGAGGGGATCAGGAATGCGAGAGTGCTCTAGGATGCGATGAGCTAGACGGACTGGGTTCTTGACTCCTGATACCAGTGACATTCAATGGTTGCTCTGTGTGCATGTCAGATAGCGTTGTACCAGACACGGCGCCAACGCTCCCAAAATGCCCAGTTAGGCCGTCCATAATGGCAGCGTCGCATTCAACCGTGCCGTCTAATGTTAGATTCGAGCCGTAGCCTACAAGAATTTTATTTCGGAAGGGCCGTCAAGGACTCTAGATCTGCAAGCCAACCTGCGTTGAGGAGCGGTGAGTCCTCTAAGGATGCAATCGAATTTTCCACCATAGATAGGGCTGATGCATTCCCAGAAGTCGCAGAGCTGAGGGCATGTTTGCAGGCACTGGGAATTGTCGGTGATTCATTTACAGATGATGATTTCCAGTGCTCACAGCCGCAGGGCGTTTTTCACCTCTCGTTCCGAATTGCTGCTGTGTATACCTGCGCCGCCGTGGACGACGACGTACGTTCTGGGGACCATGGAATCAGCAGAAGCCACGGTGGCGCAAGTTTGTACGTTCACGTTCAAGTGCAGCGCACCGCCACGGCTACAGGACTGGACGCGTTGATTCACGCGTTCAACGTTCGCGACAACCAGCTCTTTGAGCAATGGACGACGATTCCAAGGGCTCGCACCTCTCTGTTGTGATTGACTTGTCTCCCACTCACTGGGATCTCTCGTCGCGGGACCCACCCGAAAACACCTACCCTCTCAGCCTCGCCACCTTTCTGTCTCAGCTGCTCGCCTTCCTCAATGCCCACATAGCATGCAAACATGAGAACACCTTAGCTGTCTTCGGCGCGTTCCCTGGCAAGAGGTTAGTTTCTTGAGATTCCTCAGACCCATTCACACCTTACTTGGTGTGTTCCAGTGTCCTCCTCTATTCCTCTTCCGACCCTGTCCAGGAATCTGAGTTCACCGACGCAAATGCCAACTCGTACCCGCCCTTCAACGCCGTGGATTCGACGGTGGTCAAGCGCATCATGTTAGAGCTCGATTTACTTGAAGAACAAGAGCAAGAAGGTGCGATAGGTTCCAATTCGGCTGATTGAATTGACGCTGATTCTGCTTTCAGCACCGTCTGCATTAGTCGGAACCCTCGCCAAAGCACTCTGCTGTAAGGTTACCCTATTCTGTATCAACAAAGCATTGACCGATTACAGATGTGAACAGAATAACCCTCCCTCCCAGCTCGACATCAAAAGCGCAAGCAAATGGATTCCATCCTGGTGTCCTCCCTGACCCAAGGATTCTTATTCTCTCAGTCTCCCCCGATCTCTCCACGTCTTATATTCCCATAATGAATTCCATATTCTCTGCGCAGAAGCTGGTGGGTGAAGGTGTACCTCGGTTTGTACACAAACTGAACGATCATTCCAAAGAAAGCCACTATCGATGTCTGCCAGATTTACGGACCCAACACCGTATTCCTACAGCAAGCCGCGCACCTTACGGGAGGATCATACATTTTCCTCGAGAGGCGCGATGCTCTGTTGCAGTACCTAATTGCACGTCTTCTCATCGTTTGCATGCGAGGAAGCTGAGCGACCGAGAACAGATGTCCTTTCTGCCGCCGCCATCGATACGGAAGACCCTGTCCGTGCCGACACAAGAACAAGTCGACTTCCGAGCGGCGTGCTTCTGTCACAAGAACATCATCGACATCGGGTTCGTCTGCTCAGTCTGCTTGTCGAGTGAGTTTTCTTCGTCTTCCATGCACATGGATTGACTTTCTGGTAGTATTCTGCCAGCCGCTCCCCTTCTGTACTACGTGTCGGTGGGTATCCCTTTGCCTTGTGTAGCTCGGGAATTGAACGAGCCGAACAGGACCAAATTCCCGATGAGGACGCTTCAGCGACTCAACGCCGCCCGGCCGCTTCTGGCGACGGCGAACTCGGTGCGGCCATCTCAAGCTCGAGTGACATCGGGGCCTGTGACCAATAACGGCGTGGGAGGGGTTCCGCACGGCAGAGCGATTGGAAATGGCAAGACGAACGGCGCACGATAGGCACGATAGTGAAGCGCGTGTTTCATTTGAGGCTAGACGCTGTGGCTTGCAACGTGCACTGCTGGCAACAGCGCCCAGGCTAACAACATCACTGCCCTGTGGCATGATGACCGTCAGCGAATGGCGAGCGACGTGGGGTGATCACGGCAGCATTGATGGGGGGCCGTTGAGCGAGGCCGAGGGGGTAGAAGGGTGATCGGACACGTTGCTGTTAGGATGTAAGTAGCTTATACGAGCTGGCGGCGCCGTGGGATGCGCTGAGGACGAACGCGGAACAGATGAAATACCAGAGATGCAAGGTTGGATGCAACGCGGACGGACTGCGGTGGCAACGACGGCGAAATCAGCTTGTCAGCTGGAGACTGATGACAGACAAGGTTAGACGGTCACACACAGTGACGAAAAGGGTCTCTGTAACGTGTGCCAGGGCGAGGCTGGGGGGCTCGCCGTCGCGGGGCCGTCGCGGAGGAGTAGACACCGCCAGACAGGCTAGTAGACTGGCAAGAATAAAGATCTGTTCGAATCACGCCCGAATCAGCTCCAAACTGACGCGAGGGGTGACTACGATGAGCACTCGGCTCGGCGACCGCCGCTCCCACGGCGCCAAGCACCCCGTTCCTTCTGTCCCCCATGTCCTCCACCGCAAACTCCCCCTACCCCCTCGGCATCAACTATGACAGCGACGACGACATGGACGTCGACTCCGACAACGACAACAAGGACGCCGACGCCGACGGCGAGTCCGTCG
The DNA here is from genome assembly GCA_029204085.1 of Mycena sp. CBHHK59/15. Classification (NCBI taxonomy): domain Eukaryota; kingdom Fungi; phylum Basidiomycota; class Agaricomycetes; order Agaricales; family Mycenaceae; genus Mycena; species Mycena sp. CBHHK59/15. The sequence goes on from JARGXW010001252.1 coordinate 19,306, forward strand.
AAGACGACCGCTCGCCCCCCGTCCAGCCCCCGGTGGCGGGCCCCTCGTCTTTCGTCGACGATAATGTAGATTCGGTATGTCGCTGCCTCACCGTCGTGTCCATCTAACCTGTACTCGCAGGTGGACGAATCGGTATGACTCTCGAACAAAGGCCGCTTCTCCCCCTTTATCTTCATTTTTTCATTTCTAGGGCTACGAAGAGCAGGGCGAAGAAGAGGCCGACGACGACGAGGAGGACGGCACCTATGCCGATGCTGGACACTCCAAAAAGCGCGTCCCCAAGAAGAAAAGGCTCACGTCGTCAACCGTCCCCCGGCCCACCAAAGGTATGCATGCGTCAACCTCTTGCTGTTCTCCCACTAACCCTCCGCAGCGCCTGTGCGTGCGTCAAACGACTCGGACTCGGACTCGGAATATGGCACCCGTACAAGAAAGAAAAAGAAAGGGCGAAGCATCGCCGATGAGGTCCGCGTCTCGAGTAGAGGTGGTAAAGTGCCGAACTATATCGACGACGTTCAGGACTTCGAAAAGTTTGACGACGACGAGCCGGATGCTGGTTACACGGGCCCCGTTGTCCAGTACCAAGAGGAAGATGAAATCGAGGCTGTTCTTACTCATGGTCGAGACGAAGCTCGAGAGTCGGACCCTGAAGACCTGTGGTTTGACAACATTGTGCGTTTATCATTTTCGCCACCTCTCTTTCTGTCTTGACACACGATATACAGCGATTCCACATCAAGTGGAAGAACTTCTCTCATCTTCACAATACGGATGAAACCTACGACTTCCTCAGACGCTTCAAGGGGTTGAAGCGCGTCGATAACTACATCAAGGCCTACAAGCTGTGGCAGGCGCGAGTCACTGCCCACGGGATCTCTCGCGAAGATGTGGAGGCCCTACACCTCGACAAGGAGCGCGAAAAGGAGGAACTGGAGACATACCGCACCGTGGAACGCATCGTGGCACATCGCGAAGGTGCAGACGGTGAAATGGAGTACTTCTGCAAGTGGTGCGGACTCAACTACGAGCATTGCACCTGGGAGCTGCAGAGAGATGTGAAGCCCATTGCCAAGGAACCTATCGAGTCGTACCGAGTCCGTGAGGCGGAGGGCAAGTTTCCCTACAAGAGTGTGTCTTATGCGAGGCATGGGAGACCCACATTCCAGAAAATCGACAAGGATCCAAAGTATATCGTTGCTACCGGAGGCGAACTCAAAGATTTCCAGCTCACTGGTCTCAACTGGTTGGCGTACCTGTGGAGCAAGGGAGAGAACGGGATTCTAGCAGATGAGATGGGGCTCGGCAAGGCAAGTTTATCTTCGTACTGAATCTTCCAGACCCTGACCCACGTGGCGAGTTCAGACCGTCCAAACTGTTTCATTCCTCTCGTACCTTTTCCACGAACTGGATCAGTACGGGCCCTTCCTGGTCATCGTGCCATTGTCGACGATTACCGCCTGGCAAATGCAGTTCGCAGCATGGTCTCCTGATATCAACGTCATTACATATATCGGAACTGCCCATGCCCGCGAAGTCATCCGCAAGTACGAGTTTGGCCCTTCGAACAAGAAGCTCAAGATGAACGTGCTGCTTACTACGTACGAACTGACGTTGCGGGACGCTAAAGAGCTTGGCGATATCAAGTGGCAGGCACTTGCGGTCGACGAGGTGAGTGTTTGTGGTAGCCAGGTGTCCATTAAAGCTAATCTTCCTGATAGGCACATCGCTTGAAAAACTCCGAGAGTCAACTCTATGAAGCCCTCCGATCGTTTTCTGCAGCGTCCAAGCTCTTAATTACCGGTACGCCTCTGCAAAACAACGTTAAGGGTGCGTGTTTTGAACAATGAAATTGCGTCGTACTTACTGATGAGCCTACGTTAGAGTTGCTTTCGTTGATGCACTTCTTGATGCCCGAAAAATGTCAGTTTGAATTTCTTTCTTTTACTTCGTTGGCCTAACTTGGTGCTCCTAGTCGCCCTCACAAACGAGTTCGATTTGAACGATGCTGATCATGAGACGAAGATCAAGGAACTGCATGAGCAGCTTGAGTCCTTGATGCTGAGGCGACTTAAGAAGGATGTACTGACCTCGCTGCCAACGAAAAGCGAGCGCATATTGCGAGTAGAAATGAGTACTCTTCAAACTCACTTTTACAAGAACATCCTGACCAAGGTGTGTGTGTCACTTGGAGCGTGTTCTTCTAACCTAATTCCTGGCGTAGAACTTCCAAGGCTTGGTCAAGAGCGCCAATGGAAACAATAACATCAGCCTGTTAAATATTGGTGCGTAGATCCCGTTCTTTTTGGAAGTTTTGGTCCTTATTCCATACAGCTATGGAGCTCAAAAAGGCTGCGAATCACCCCTACTTGTTTGACGGCGCTGAGGTCCGAACGGACAACAACGAAGACACTCTCAAAGGCCTCGTTATGAATAGCGGGAAAATGGTCTTGTTAGACAAACTCCTTGCTCGCCTAAAGCAGGATGGTCACCGTGTGCTGATCTTTAGTCAAATGGTTCGGATGTTAGACATCCTGAGCGACTATATGAACCTCCGTGGGTATATACACCAGCGGCTAGACGGCATGGTTGCATCCGAAGCCAGGAAGAAATCCATCGCCCACTTTAACTCGCCTGGATCCCCAGACTTCGCCTTTCTGCTTTCCACTCGGGCTGGCGGCCTCGGCATCAACCTAGAGACAGCCAATACTGTCATTATCTTTGATGTGAGTTATATGGTTGCTGAATCTGTCCAGATCTCAGGGTTTTTCCCCGCAGAGCGACTGGAACCCCCAAAATGACCTCCAGGCTATGGCGCGCGCGCATCGGATAGGACAGAAGTCGCATGTCAGTGTTTATCGTTTTGTGAGCAAGGACACAATGGAGGAAGATGTTCTTGAACGGGCAAAGAAGAAGATGGTGCTCGAATATGCCAGTAGGTGTCTTTGTTCCCTCTTCTTGTTTTCTGCTTAACGCGAAATAGTCATCAATCAAATGGATACGTCGCAGGCGCATCTCAGCTCAAAGGCCGTAGCAGCGAAGGACCCCCACAAGCCTGACAACTTGAGCAAGGATGAGTTGACAGCTGTCCTCAAATACGGCGCCCAGAAGATGTAGGAGACTGCCTTACTACTCTCCAAAGCCTGTCCTGATCCACCCGCCAGGTTCGACAAAGATGACACGCAGCAGAGCCAGAAGCTTGACGAGATGGATCTGGACGATATCCTGAATCGCGCCGAAGACCATGAAACCGTCGCTGTGAATGGAGACGGCGGAACGTCTCTAGGTGGTGAAGGTTTCTTAGCCCAGTTCGCCGGGGTCACGGACATCAAGAACGACATGAGTTGGGAAGATATCATCCCTCTTGAGCAGCGACAGAAGTTCGAGGAGGAAGACGCTGAACGTAAAGTGGAGGACCTGGTCACAGGGGACTCCCGGAAGCGAACTCATGCTCAGGTGTCGTATGAAGGGATGGATGTCGATCAACCAGCGTCGACGTCGGCCCTGAAGAAGCCCAAAGCGCCTGGCCCCATGCGGAAGTCGGCCAGTCAGAAAGCTATGGAGCTGAAGGAGCGTGATGTGCGTGTCCTTATTCGGAGCTTGCAGCGTTGGGGTGATATACGACAACGGTACGATGTAATCGTGCGTTAATTCCAGTCTTTCTTCCATGACTATTTCTCTGACCAAAATACAGGTAACCGAGTCGAAGCTGCAAGACAAGAATAAGGGCATGATATTGGACGTTGCCGATGATATTATTGATTTTTGCACCAAGGCGCTCAAGGACAACGAGGACCAAAAGCGAAGTCGCCTTGCCTCTGGCGAGCCGTTGACAAATGCTCAAAAGAGCAAAGCAGTCTTGGTCACTTGCCGAAACGTCTCCAATATCAATGCTGAGACTGTGATTTCTCGCCATCGTGACCTTCGCATATTGTACAACATCCTCAGCGAGCTTGAAGATCCTTACAAGTGGTCAATACCCATCGAAAACATCCGACCAACGCTCAATTGGTCTGGACGATGGGGACCCCAGGATGATTCGATGCTGCTTGTTGGTGCTTACCTATATGGCTTTGGCAACTGGGAAGCGATGGCCAAGGACGCTAAACTCGGGCTGGATGGCAAGTTCTTCCTGGAAGAAGGCAAGAAGGGCGAGGACTCTGCGAACAAGCCCATACCCAATGCGATCCACCTCGTGCGACGTGGCGATTTTTTGTTGAGCATCCTGCGTGAGCATGATGAGAAGCTACGTTCGTACGAAAGTTCCCTCCGCATCAAAGGCCTAAAGGTTTCGGCTTCTCCTCCCCCGATAGCCTCCACCTCCTCTTCTGCCCATGCCATGAACTTGAAGCGGCGCGCTGAAAGTGAGGCAGTGGCCTCCGTCGATGATGGCAGTTCTCGGAAACGCAACGTCGGCCAACACCAACTTTTACAGATTCCGAATCATCGGATGAGTGGTGTGTTTCCCTCTAGTTTTGTGTTATGAAGGTTGCTGACACAGAGTCATTGATCCAGTCCTCTATGGATGAAGGTGCAACAAGGAGGAATTGCGACCAGTGAAGAAGCAGTTGGTGAGTCTAGTCTCCGAATATCACCTACGGCTCTAACATTCCATCACAGAAACAACTCAAGTTATCAGGTGAAGACATGCCGCGCGACGACAAGGTGGCAATCTTGAAGACTCATTGGCTGCAATCGGTCGACGAATCGAACATGTGCTGAACACAAAAGAGGCAGCCGGCGAGGATCGTGAACGTTGGAGACGGCACCTCTGGACGTGAGTTATTTTGTCTGACACCATTTACGTCCATGCTCACCTGTATGTAGTTTTGTGACACTGTTTTGGCCAAAAAAGGTCAAGGCCTCGAAATTAGAAGAATCCACGCAAAAATGGTTGTCAAGCTCAACTCTGATGCACCAAGAGCGGGTTCCGAGAGCGCATCGAAGAAGCCCCGAGTCAGTGGTCCAAAAACGAATGGATCCACTCTGCCTGCCGCGCCGAAGACAAACGGCAAATCGCATCGGTGACGCTTCATGTATCAAACACGCATTGCTATCTAAAGCCTCGTCGTCGTTTCACGCTATCTTACTGCAACTTGTATTACATTTGTCCATCCGTCATACCACTGTATAGAAAATGAATTGGGTTTTGCCAACACGTGTTTATTGTTCTTGTCTAAACCTTGCCTCTTACCCTCAATGCTGCCTTCCGTACTCTAAGGAATGTCCTTCACAGCACTCGCGCTGGTCATTGGTCTCGGTGCGCGTATCCTGCTGGACCAGTTTACGCGCTCTGGAACATCTTCTTTCCGAGACTTCATTGTTCTTGGTCTCTGGCAAGGTTGTGGGTTGTATTACGTGACAGCGACGAACAAGGATCTGGTCGTCCCAGTGGCGGCTCTCATCGCCGCAAAACTGTGCATCGAATTTGTCCTCGGTCAGGACACCGTCAGAGCTGTGGTCACAGCTTTGGGGATTGCCCTAGGTTACTGTGGCACCGATTTGCTGTCGAGTTCAATCGACAGCCAATTTGGTCAGAAGACTAGGAAAAGGCACCATCACATTCACCGCCCCCGTTCCATCCACGCCCACAGGAGTGAAGGCGACGAACGGCGATCACCCCGACGCGATGGTTTACGCCGTGCGGTGTCGGACATAACGTCCGTAGACACGAACTCGTTACTTTTCAGCCCAAATCCCACAATGACGCCCCTCGATCGCGAAGTTGCGGCTCTACGTGGCGCGCGCTTCACTGGCGGATAGTGAGAGACGACGATACAAGAGGAGCGGAAGTGGGCTATTGAACAGGGAAATGGGGCCAGGGCTAAAGAGGTCAGTGACGAAGCTTGCTTTCAGATGATTATCTGACGTTCTACTCTAGATGAGCTGGCAGGTTAAACGCTATTCTGCACTGATGAAGAGTTTCCATCGAGAAGCTGACGACAAAATCATTGAAGGTGCGTTTCTAGTTATTGTGAAGGGAATAGTGGTTCATTTCTTCCTCACTTTAGCATCCACTCGTCGGCAACCACACGCTACCCCAGAGCCATATACCCGAAATAGTGATGCCACCGACCCAAGGAGCGGTGGTATAGCAGACCGTCGGCATTCGATGCGTGTAAATGTACGCTGAGCTCATCACCGCCCCGATCAGCACCGCCGACAAACACATGACCGTTTGCCTTCATCCCACGCTCTTGGAGTAGGATCTTCAACAGCTTTGTGCTACTCAGCATGGAACTACCGGCTGAAATCGCGGAGTCCATCCTCGATGGTTGCTCTCATACGCCGACTTAGCTGAATTGCAGCCCTTCTCTTCTCGTCGCGGTCGGTGAAGCTGGTCGGTGGTCGTGACGTCGAGGCTTTTTTGGCCACACTCCGACATCCGCTGTGTACATTGCACCCTTCCATCCACACGCTCTCGATACATCAATCCAGTTCAAGCCCCTCGTTGCTAAATCACATCATCCCGGCGATTGCCATACTGTCGAATCTCACGAGCCTTGAAATTGTGGCCAAAAACGCCTTACTTTCTGACGAATGCCTTGCACTGTTTCAATCCAACTGCGCGTCTATTCATCATCTGATGCTGCACATGACTTTCGCCACCTGTGCCGACGCAGTTAGCGTCGTCTGCTCATTCCCGTTGTTGGAGACCATGCGCTTACATGCTCAGTGGATAGGTGGCTCTTCGGTGCCGCCGGTCTTGAGTTTGCCTCCCAGGTTGCATACTCTAGATCTGGGTGGGACGATGTATTGGGCTGGCTGCTTTCTCGCCCTGCCAGTCCAACTTTGACTTCCCTCCCACTTCGCGAAATTGCCGAGATCGACATCGAGATCGTTTTCGAGTACTTGAGATTTGTTGCAAGCACCCTACCCAGTTTACAACTGAATTTTCTCGGAGTTACAGACGAAAGTGAGGCTATTTTTCTTGAGGGAATCCGTCTCATTGTCCATATTCAGAGGCTTTCTTGGAACTCCACTCCGACTTGCTCCTTACCCCTGAGCTACGACGCCTCAAGATTACGGGTCGTACCAATTACGTTGCGTTGCCATGGTTTTGCACATGCTCTCTTACCTCAATGCATCTCGCCTAGAAGAAATATCTCTCAACAGTTTGGCCAATGTCGTCAATGTGGACCGCTCCACTTGGGCGCGGTTAGACCACACCCTTTCGCTGCCTACATATACCCATCTAAGAAAAGTAGTCGTCACTACTCTTCCTCACCTCCAGTCTGGGATAGAATCAAAACTACGCCGTCTCCACGAGCGACATATCCTACACTTCATCTTTCCCTGAGGGGCTTCGATCAAGTATTAAGGATACAGTAAGACTAAGAATACAAAAATTTACCACACGTATACAAGGTCTAAGCGGCCATGCGTGGTTGATACTGACGTTTATGCCTCGTCGACATAGTTTGCCATGGGGTCTTCCATCATACGACGACTCATACGATATGCCTCTGAAAACGAATTATTTGAGATCATAAATGGAAGGAATGCAAAGAACGTACCAAGTTCCTCTTCAGTAACATCATGGCTGCCGCCAGCATTCTTTCTTTTTTTGCCTGACCTGTCATCATCATCGTTCGTGCACGCCTTCCTTTTCTTTTCTTCATTGAGAGCAAGAGATAGGCGATCTTCATCAGGCGGACGTCGCCTTCTCCCACCCTCTTTTTGGAATAATTCTGCTCCACTCGCTCCGACTTTTCGTCTCGCGCGCTTTCAGTTAGCGGCTTTGACGGTTCTGGCGGTGTCGAGGTTGACGCAAGCAAATTCTGGGCACTCGATGCTTGTGCGGCTTCGATGCCCGCTTTGCCAGAGCAGTAGGAGACATAGATGATTGAATGGCAGCAAGCATAACCCCAAGTACCAGACGAGGAGTCGTACCAAGACCCCCATACGTCGGTATGGTTATTTATCAGCACTACATGTGGCTTCAACCCAGAGGTATGAACACGAAAAGCGATATGCGTACCATCTTCGGGATATTTGGACTTCGCTTTCGCCCTCTCACGACCCTTGATAACTTGACCAGTGCGGGAATACTCGACGTAGTCTTCTGTTTGTCCTTGCAGCAGCTCTTTCGGTGCCGTTTGCAGATACTTTGCTCCACCGTATTTCGCCAAAATACTGATCTTCGAAGTATCCCTCAGTTCCTCCTTCTTTTGCTTGAATTCCTGGTGTAACAGTTCACCCTGTGTTGGGTTGGCATTTAAATGGACATCGTTGCGCGCAGCAGCCTGCAAG
>JARGXW010001253.1:0-27552 GCA_029204085.1 Mycena sp. CBHHK59/15
TACAATGTCAGTTCCTGTGTTCCTGCAGCCTGTCACCCCTTGTCTGGGACTCTGGATAAACCATCTGGGTCTGGCGGTAACTTGGTAATGGCACACCACAGGTTCGGGCCCCATCTGGACATCTTGACACTGACGGCGACTGTTGGGTGCCGGGTGGTATATTTTACATATATTTTACATTTTTTACAAAGATTACAACCATTTATTACTGTAACTTACAGTTATTTTTCGGGCTGCGGCCTGTAAATTACCGTAAATTACAGGCTGTTATATATTACTAGAGCCCCCACTCGGCCGACTGTAAATTACAGCCGGAATTCTAATATTACCCAGCCCTAATGACGATGGCAGGTGGAGCAATGCAGTGTCAAACAGAGGTAAACAAAAATTGAGCATCAATGATTTACGAAACCCCTCTATAGTTTCCAAAACGGCTGTAACACTCGCCATTGGGTGAAGGGGGTGCGAGGCAACAGGCACAAATTTTCATGCATCGGCGATCAGTGGCCACGTGTCTGGCTTTTACTGGCCCAAGACCTTAAGGCCTTAATGGTTTGGGGCCCGACCGTTAATCCTTATGTTAAGGCCTTAATAACCCTTAGCACAATTAACCCCTTAAGCCTTACGGCCAACACTGATTAAGAGGAGGGTAATGTGAGGCCTGGGGTGTGAAAAATGGAGTCGCTGGGTACAATGCAGAAAGCGGGGCCCAGAGTGTGTACAGGGAAGAGCCTGAAATATTACTGTGCCGAGGTGCAGGGGTTATGGGCAGAGTATATTCCCAGTTAGAAGGAACTAGATCATTATCAGAACAGTCAAGCCTTCAGACAAGAATGCCATATACCCGCTTCACTTGAAGAGACAGCTACTTCTTGACATACGATCATGTACATGTGTAATATCGAATCTGAACAGAGGTCTGCTGGTAAAGGGCTCTGGGGCTTCATCAGTGTCAAACCTGACTGGTCTGACCACTGGCTGGTCGGAAGACATGGTGTGCGCCTTGGAATGGTGCAGTGCGACGCAGCGATAAAAAAATTAGGGTGCCATTCCCGATTGGGCGAAGTTGCCAAATGGGTGTAAATCAAACTCTGCTTTGATGGTTGTCGCTTCTCAGTGGGGTGGTGTGATACGTCCAAGACTTTATCTGGGTGTGAACAATTGTCTTCATAATCCCTAGATAAAGTCGGCTTGTGAGACTATAGTACAACATTTGATTGGTCACGAAACAGAAGCACGTGATGTATGCACCACCTGCCCTGGTATGCCTAGACTCGCGACCAGTCCTTTCCCATGCACTGATCATGAGGGCAAGAAGATCAGTGCTGGGTAACGACTGGAACTTCTGGTCGTGATTTTGGCTGATGCAGCCAAATGAGGTTTTGGACTTGGGTTTATTCAGGTCCCACTGGTTGAACATTTCAAAATTTTCACCTTCTTTTTCAGTGAAAAATGTCGTTTATTTTTCACACATTTTTCATTGAAAAAGCAGGTGAAAATTTCAAAACATTTTCATCACTTTCTTATTTTATTTCGAATTTTTCACCTTGAATTGAGAAAGTGCTGAAAAAGTTTTAAAATTTTCACCTTTTTTTTCAGTGAAAAATGTCTGAAAAATAAACAACATTTTTCACTGAAAAAGAAGGTGAAAAAATTGAAATGCTCAACCAGTGTCCCAACCTCAGAAAAAAGTGTAAAAAGTTGTATAGAGAAAGTTAGATATTTTTGAATTATAAGCCGAACGAGACAAACTTTTTTTTTGCAGTCATATGAAAAGTACTCAAAGTCATCGACTGGTCCGTGCGCAGACGATGTTGAGCACCTTCCACCCAGCTCAAAAAAAATGTTGGGCTCATTCATCTTAGAATTGAAAAATACGCAACTTTCTCCATATCAATTTTTACACTTTTTCTCAAGATTCATGGCTCTCAGATTCTAAGTCCAAAACCTGATCTGGCTGCATCAGCCAAAATTGCGACCATAGATCCCAGCCACTTTGCAACGTGATATGTGCAGCCACATGAAGAAGCGGTTGGTCATGAGCCTATGGCATGCCTTCCAGAGCGATGCATCAAGTCCTCTGCTCATAACTGAGTTCGGTGATGGCGCATTTGGGGCTCACTGCACGAATCTTGAACACTTTATGAAGACCATTATCTTCTACTTCATATATCCCTTCTCCTACCTAAGGAGCCACCTGATTGATTATGTATGAACCAAGTTAGGTACCTTTTATGTAGGTCAAAAACCCACCTAAGTGGTCCAGGCTCACTGCGGTGGCTTTGGTCGTGTTTCATCTGATAATCATTTCTTCTTTGGGAAAGTGGTTAGGAGCCTCTGTGCACCTTCTGCTGTCAATAGTACTGGCATCCCTTGGCTACAAATCATCCCATATTATTGAGCATTATTGTCCATTGTGATATGTGTGCCTCTGAGCTCTGTTTACCACTCACTGGTGTTGAAATGAATAGTATTGTACCCAGTGTGGTGGCCTCCCTGCTCACCTCCTTGTCTGGATTTCACTCATAATGTTATCATATCTAGCTGTACATATCCTGCAATGTTGTTTAGTATATTATCTTCTCTTGACCAACATCTGGTGACCCCTTGAATCAAGATCAATTGACAATATGCCCTCCTTGGAGCCCCTGTAGCTGTAAATCTTGACCCTAAATACTGTACAGTTCAGCTGAATATATTGTAGCATGTAGTCTGTATGCTGCCTTATGCTTTACATAACTGTTGGCCAAAGGAATGACTCATTATTTCAAAACAAGATGCTCCTCAGTGGCCTCTCAGGTACAGTATATACCCATTACTTGAGCCAACTAAATTTGATTTGCAAGTCTGCCTCTATCAGTTAAGTTTCTGACTCGAACTTTTTTTGGGCTTGATTTCTCACACCCATACCCATTCCCAGACCAAAATATGGTCTGATTCAGGACAATTTGACGGAGATAGAGGAAAAGAGCTTGGCTCAAGTACCGGGTTTGCCATAACACCACCAAACAAACAGCCAAGAAAAAATCCGCAATCTCACTCCTTTGACCTTTCACACTGCTTGTTTCTAGTCCATAATGCCTTATAAATGTACTTAAACAATTCAAAACATGAATTGTGTCCAAGGATGCCCAGGAAAGGTGAGAATCAGTTTGGCTCAAGTACCGGGTTTGGCTCAAGTAATGGGTATATACTATAACTCATAATTTCAAGAATGCCACAGGCTTTGGCTGAAAATATGTTGAGCTGCTGGCATGCTTAGATTATCTGTATTCCATATGAATTTAAACAACAGTAATAGCCCTCAAAACAGAAACCAGACCACTGATAGGGCTCCAGCTGACATCCAACCAAGTGTATATCAGTGCATTCTTTTGACTCATTGAATATTAGTAAAGGTCATTGGCCTTTCATTTTACTGGTATCTGGTTCTCCAAGAGTCAAGCCATGACCAGAAACCTAGAAAAAGGTGCCCTCTTACCACTTATTTCTCAGTACAATTTGTTTGTTCTGATTTTTATTACACCTAGTGTCTCTCCATATGCCTATAACCAATTATTCATGTCTTGCAATAAATGTCCGGTACTCATCCCAGACCATCCCACTTACAAAATTTCCAAAGTCAGAGGCCTCCAAACTGTGCAGTATTATTGTCATTCCTTTCTTCGGTCCATAAGGAGCCTACTCCATATTGCTTAAGTATCCATAGGGTACAATCATTGTTTTTCTCAATCAATGATTTGGCTGTAGAGACTTCCCTGAAGACAATGTTCAGAAATTTACAAGAACACTAAGAGGGGTCTCCATCAGTAAACCTACACATTTGTCTTTGGCATCTTTGGTCTTTGCGACACGTCTTTGGGCATCTTTGTCTTTGGGGCGACATCTTTTGTGTTGGACACCACATCTTAGAGCATCTTTGTCTTAGAGGCAACATCTTATATCTTAGGCCAGTGTCTTTCCCATAAATTAAATTTCAAGTTTAGAACTCACATTTCAGTGTTTCATTGGGATTCAGCATGCTTTTTATACCTTTTCTACTGAATTCATAGGTGCATGAAGTAGTATTTCGACTTGGGCTGCGGTAGAGGGTACATACTAGCTAGGGACCCAGAAACCATGCTTAAATTTAAATGGGAAAGGACATGATCCATCTTGTGATAATTGGTAATTGGATACTAGATGATGGGCCCATTGCCAGAGGAGTGGGTGAAGAGCAGAAGGGGAACTAAATGTACTCTCGGCTCAAGCTGATGAGAAAGACACAAATCATTCAAACTCCACCTGATCCGATTGGGTATATACGGGACGGTGTGATTGATGGTAACCAAATGGTTCGTCGCTGGCGATGCCCTGCATTGCTCTCTCTGTCTGCCCATCTCAAGACTGTCAGTGCCCCAAGTCCCCAACAAGTCCCCTTGCAATTCCTCTGGCATCTCTCATGCAGCTCATATACTGTGCCAGCGGTCTTCTTGGCTGCACGGCTCCTCTCTCTAGAACTAGGCTTGCTCTGTGACTCATGGCGCTGCCTTGCTTTCCCACCGCTTGTGGCAACACTTCCCCTTCCATTTTCTGTGCTGCATCACTCTCCCATGCCGTCTGTGGCCTCATTTCCAGGGCAATGTTTGCCGTTTTGCTGCATGTGGCTTTCCCTCCCATTTTTTCACACGTTGTGTTACAGTCGACGCAAATTATGCAGAGTAAGCTTCCTTGCCCAGTTTACTCATTACTTACTTCCTGATAGATTAATTGAAGACCCCTTGCGCCTGCCTCTACGACCTGACGCCCCCATACCTGCATCCACACCTGCTATGTCCCCTTCCCTCCGCTCCCCTGTCGCGTCCACCCTTCTTGACAAGCATTTCTCACACCCTGTGCAGGTCCCCCAGTGTCTTCCACCCCCATGTCACACAAATGCCAACACGCGCATACTGCCTCCCGATTGGGCATGCGTCTTGACTTGCCCGCACCGTTGTGAGGCTGCACTATGTTTGCCCACCATTGCAACATAATTGTAGTCTGACCAGCAACCGGGATCACTCCACCACGCTCTGCGATCGTCTACAACCTAGTTTGCATTGTCCACCGGCCCCAGAGTCTGACTACAACTGTGTCCAATGAGCAATTACACCATCTGCTGGTGCCAGGATCATTCCACCATGCTCTGTGATCATCTACAACTAAGTTTGCATCGTCCACCGGCTCCAGGATCATTCCACCATACTCTGCGATCATCTACAACCAAGTATGCATCGTCCGCTGGCTCCAGGATCATTCTGCCACACTCTGCGATCATCTACAACCAAGTTTGCATCGTCCACCGACTCCAGGGTTACCCCACCATGCTCCGTGACAGTCTATGACCTGGTCTGACTAAGAATTGCACTATCCACTGGCAGAGGGATCAATCTGCCATGTTCCGTGACCATAGAAGACCAATTCCAACCAACAATTACATGGTCCTCGCACTCGCAGAGTCACTCCACTTATAAGAAACACACCACAAATGTTTCTGACATGTCGGAAAAAGATATATGCAGTGGCTCGCAGAACCATTCTGCACACTAGGAAATCAGTCCATGAGCTCATACAATGATTCTACACAGCTGGGAGGGAGAGTGGGATGAGGGGGACCTGTTCCTGATCGTCGGAAAGATGAATGGAGTTATTGGAATAAAGGAAAATCACATGGACTTTAGAAGACCAATTCCGACCAACAATTACATGGTCCGTGCACTCACAGAGTCACTCCACCTACAAGAAACATACCACAAATGTTTCCGACGATATATGCAGTCTGCTGGCTCGCAGAACCATTCTGCACACTAGGAAATCGGTCTGCAAGCTCATACAATGATTCCGCACAGCTGGGAGGAGAGCGGGAAGAGGGGGACCTGTTCACGATCGTTGGAAAGATGAATGGAGCTATCGGAATAAGGGAAAATCACATGGACTTTAGAAACAGTATAAATACCACCCACTGTATCTGGAGAAGGCATTTCCGAACTCCCCTGCATTCTGCTACTGTCCTAGACTAGAGCGGAAAAGTAGGAACCTGCCAATCTATAGAGTTCACTGGTCACCAGGGGCTCTCTTCTTTACTCATCCTCCATTCTGAACAAGAATAATCCCCGGAAGCGTTGTCCTTTAGGCCCTTCACAAAAACTCTTCAGTCCTCTCCAGGTCCTGAGAGGCACTGTCCACCAACAGATTTTATACTGTGAAGCTCCAAAAGAGCTCTGGTATGGCACCAGTTCTTGGTACAGATCCATTCTGACCCCAAACGACTGCGTGGAAACAAATCAATTACCCAGATCCATTCTCAGCTTCAGAACCTGTCAACAATATTAGTGTTTCAAAGTGTGCAGACTCTCCGAGGAGCCATCCACATCCTTCACGTAGTCTGTTGAAGCATCCACCTTCTATGTTTAATCATTCACGGTACCGTGGAGCGCGATCAGAGACCTGCAGACATCATTCTTCCACTTGCTTTCAAAAGCAGACAGTGTCCATTCCATTAAAACCCATAAAAACTACACATCCTTGGAGGCTTATGAAGCGAACCCGCATTGCAACAGAGGCTTTTTAACAGCTCTGCCTGTAGAACAGAATTCACCGTCTATCCTCCAAGAAGGCCCCAGATTCGTATTAACATATCCGGTGAAGGATACAGGTCTAAAAAGGGTGACCTAGTGCTTCCTACACAAGTGGAGACGATTCCACCGTGTACCAGTAGTGCAAAACAAATATTATTGGGAAATCCGGACCCCATCAGACAGATCATAACTATTATATTAACCAACTAACTTTCATCCACACAGGAAATTTTAACAAGCACAATACCTAAGCCGTCCATCACAATTGAAAGCTGTAAACTTTATTCCCTCTAGAGGACAAACACTACTCTACTTGCAAATACTACCCTGCATCCAGTAGAACCGCAGTCCACATCACACTGCACCGACTTCGATGAGTCTCTGACAACCGAACCTGGCCCCGCTCCCTGGCTGCAAGATAATGATGAGGATGGAGTATCCCCCATCACCACAGTCATTCCGTTGCTTAACAACTCCTCCTTTTTCACCACCTAGTGCCTTGCGGATACACATACTGCAGAAATCCCCTTTGAGTCCTCATTACCCATCATGTCCGTGCTGAAAGTGATGGCTGATGCAACAATTCTTGAATCCATCCGCAACTGCTATGCAAGTGACTCCTGGTGCAAGAAGCTGGATTCAGCCTCCAAAGGGATTCCGGGCCTTGTAAACCGCGACAGTCTGTGGTTCATCGCTGATCGCCTGGTTATTCCAAGAGTCGGAAACCTGCGCGAGATGCTCTTCCAACTCTCACATGACAACTTGGGCCATTTCGGTTTCAACAGGTCATACCAAGCCCTACACGACACCTATTATTGGCCAAATATGTGCTCTGATCTTGAGAAAGCCTACATCCCTGACTGTTCTGACTGCTAGCAGAACAAGGGCCATACCACAAAGAAAAAGGCTGGCCCTCTTCACCCTCTGCCGATTCCTAAGCAGCAAGGTGACTCGGTAGCTATCGACTTCATTGGCCCACTCCCAAAGGACCCGGGTTTCAACTCACTTGTAATGTTTACTTTCCATCTCGGTTCCAATGTATGCCTAGTACCAACGACAACAAAACTCACTGCACCAGAGCTGGCTCTACTGTTCTTTGACCACTGGTACTGCGAAAATGGCTTACCACTGGACATCATTTCCGACCAGGACAAGCTCTTTGTGTCAGCCTTCTGGAAGGCTCTGCACAAACTGACTGGCATCAAGCTTAGAATGTCTACCGCCTTCCACCCTCAAACCGACGGGTCCAGCAAACAGACAAATAAAACTGTCAACCAGTCTCTCTGCTATCATGTTGGATGCAACCAGAAAGGTTGGGTCCGTGCCCTGCCCCGCGTACATTTCGACCTGATGAACACCTTGAACGCCTCAACCGGCTTCTCGGGGTTCCAGCTCTGCATGGGCCATTCCCCGCGTGTCATTCCCCCTCTGGTCATCGCTCCTTCGAGGGACGCTCCTTCCGAGGAAAAACTCGCAGCCATGATCATTCAACAGCTCTCCCTCGCCGTTGCCAAAGCACAGGACAACCTGCTCACAGCTAAATTGTCTCAAGCGGAACAAGCTAACAAAAATCAGCACCCCGATCATGACCTCAAGGTTGGGGATCGCGTCAAACTGTCTACCAAGAACCGTTGCACACACTACAAGCAGAAGAAAGATGGTCGGGCCACTGAGTTCATGCTGCAATTGGATGGGCCATACAAAATTCTAGAGAAACACGCTGAGTTTTCTACTTACACCCTCAATCTTACCGACCAGCCTCTCGTCTACCCCGTATTTCACTTGTCTGAACTCGAACCCTTCATAGAGAACAACAACGAAAAATTTATGTCTCGCAAAAACAAAGAACCGCCCCTGATCGTTGTCGATGGCCACAACGAATGGCTTGTGGACAAAATCATCGACAAACGAAAACTAGGACACAGCCGACAATATTTGGTATGCTTCACCAGTTACAGTTCCAGCCCCGACAGCAATTGCTCGCTCCCTGGATGATTTCTTGCCGACAATGCAGCCCTCGACCGATGGCTTGCGCGTGAGAAGAACTGAAGTGCTGATGTGCAATACCTTTTTTCTCCCTGCGGTCGGTGACATTCCCCATAGTGGGCAAGCGCAAGCTTCGTTTGGAACCAGGCACACATTTTTACTTATTTTCCTTGCTTTTTGGTCACATCCAACTTTCTGAGAATTTGGTGCCTGGTGTTGTGCCATGTTTTCAATGTCGTTATATAGGGTTAATAGTACTGTGAGAATATCAAACCTTGTTGGTTCATGGCAGATGTGGTTTCGAAGCAGGCATCCAGTATTTTCCACACTTCGTATGTGATGCCATCTAGTCCCAGTGCATTGTTATTAGATGACAGTTTGAGTGCTTTTTTGATGTCTGCTCTCATCAGCAGTTTCTTGAAGTTTTCAGTTTGTGTTGCTGTTGTTTTCCTTGTTGTGCAGGCCAGTACAATGTCAATTGTCTTGTCACGTATATCTGGTGTTGTCCAAGGGGTACACAGGATTGAAATTTTTGACACAACGTTGATTTCTGATGTAAACTCCTGAAAAGTTCAAAAATGACTGGTGTTGTCCAAGGGGTACACAGGATTGAAATTTTTGACACCAACGGTTGATTTCTGATGGTAAAAACATCCTGAAAAGGTCAAAAAATGAACCACCCAAAAATAAA
The DNA here is from genome assembly GCA_029204085.1 of Mycena sp. CBHHK59/15. NCBI lineage: Eukaryota > Fungi > Basidiomycota > Agaricomycetes > Agaricales > Mycenaceae > Mycena > Mycena sp. CBHHK59/15. The sequence continues at coordinate 9,274 of JARGXW010001253.1, forward strand.
TCCGGTGCACCGTTGTTGCGCAAGAGAGGATTATGTGTGTTACTATATAAGGTGTGTGACACACTATATATGGTGATTGATGTGACTGATCGTCACTAGGTAGGCCTTGAATTTTTTTTCGAAAGTTGCTCAGAATCATTCGATCTGTTCAGAAAAAAAATCGGGTTTTTGAGTTTTGGAAAATTGACGAAAAATTGCCCATAACTTGTGAACCGTTGTCCACCTCAACTTCTAGTGTTCATTTTTGACCTTTTTATTTTGTTTTACACCCAAAATCAATGTTGTGTCAAAAATTTCAGTCATGAGTACCCCTTGGTGTTGTCTCACAGCAGTCCTGCTGTATTCATTATGGTGATTTATGGGCGATGGATGCCATTTTTTTCGAGTTTGTTTTGTATTTTATACGCTGTGATGTGAACAGCGGTTCTACTAGATGCAGGGTAGTGTTTGCAAGTAGAGTAGTGTTCGTCCTCTAGAGGGAATAGAGTTTACAGCTTTCAGTTGTGATGGAGGGCTTCGGTTTTGTGCTTGTTAAAATTTCCTGTGTGGATTAAAGTTAGTTGGTTAATATAATAGTTATGATCTGTCTGATGGGGTCCGGATTTCCCAATAATATTTGTTTTGCACTACTGGTACACGGTGGAATCGTCTCCACTTGTGTAGGAAGCACTAGGTCACCCTTTTTAGACCTGTATCCTTCACCGGATATGTTAATACGAATCTGGGCCTTCTTGGAGGATAGACGGTGAATTCTGTTCTACAGGCAGAGCTGTTAAAAAGCCTCTGTTGCAATGCGGGTTCGCTTCATAAGCCTCCAAGGATGTGTAGTTTTTATGGGTTTTTAATGGAATGGACACTGTCTGCTTTTGAAAGCAAACCGAAAAATGATGTCCGCAGGTCTCTGATCGCGCTCTACGGTACTGTGAATGATTAAATGTAGAAGGCGGATGCTTCAACAGACTACGTGAAGGATGTGGATGGCTCCTCAGAGAGTCTGCACACTTCGAAATGCTAATATTGTTGGCAGGATCTGAAGCGGAGAATGGATCTGGGTAATTGATTTGTTTCCGCGCAGTCGTTTGGGGTCAGATTGGATCTGTACCAAGAACTGGCGCTGTACCGGGGTTCTTTTGGAGCTTCACGGTATAAAATCTGTTGGTGGACAGTGCCTCTCAGGACCTGGAGAGGACTGAAGAGTTTTTGTGAAGGGCCTAAAGGACAACACTTCCGGGGATTATTCTTGTTCAGAATGGAGGATGAGTAAAGAAGAGAGCCCCTGGTGACCAGTGAACTCTATAGATTGGCAGGTTCCTACTTTTCTGCTCTAGTCTAGGACAGTAGCAGAAAGCAGGGGAGTTCAGAGATGCTTTCTCCAGATACAGTGAGTGGTATTTATACTGTTTCTAAAGACCATGTGATTTTCCCTTATTCCGATGACTCCATTCATCTTTCCGACGGTCGGGAACAGGTCCCCCTCTTCCCACTCTCCCTCCCAGCTGTGCAGAATCATTGTATGAGCCTGCAGACTGATTTCCTAGTGTGCAGAACCCTAGCCAGCGGACTGCATACGTCTTCGTCCGACATGTCGGAAACGTTCGTGGTGTGTTTCTTGTAGGTGGAGTGACTCTGGAGTCGGCGGACGATGTGAACTTGGTCGAAGGTGATCGCAGAGTGTGGCAGAATGATCCTGGCGCCAGCGGACGGTGTAATTGCTCATCGGACACGGTCGTAGTCAGACTCTGGGGCCGGTGGACAATGCGAACTAGGTTGTAGATGATCACAGAGTGTGGCCGAATGATCCTGGAGCCAGCAGACGGTGGGTCGGACTCGGTCGTAGACAGTCGCGAAGCGTGGCAGAGTAACTCTGGAGCCGGCGGACGATGTATAGATGATCGCAGAGTGTGGCGGAATGATCCTGGGGCCGGCGGACAATGCAAACTTGGTTGTAGACGATCGGTCCTGGCGCCAGCGGACAGTGTAATTGCTCATCGGACATGGTCGTAGTCAGACTCTGGGGCCGGCGGACGATGCAAACTAGGTTGTAGACGATCGCAGAGTGTGGCGGAATGATCCTGGCACCAGCAGACGGTGTAATTGCTCATCGGACACGGTCGTAGTCAGACTCTGGGGCCGGCGGACGATGCAAACTAGGTTGTAGATAATCGCAGAGTGTGGCGGAATGATCCTGGGGCCGGCAGACAATGCAAACTTGGTTGTAGATGATCACAGAGCGTGGCGGAATGATCCTGGCACCAGCGGACGGTGTAATTGCTCATCGGACACGGTTGTAGTCAGACTCTGGGGCCGGCGGACGATGCAAACTAGGTTGTAGACGATCGCAGAGTGTGGCAGAATGATCCTGGGGCCGGCAGACAATGCAAACTTGGTTGTAGACGATCACAGAGCGTGGCGGAATGATCCTGGCGCCGGTCGGACTACACCGCGGATTATGTCGCAAGGGTGGGCAAACATAGTGCAGCCTCACAATGCTGTAGAGTCTTCTCTCAGCAGCCGGTATATTATCTTCCTGGGTTTCCGTGGATTGTTTATCTGTGACCAGTATCAGCTGATTACCTAGCCCTCAAGCTTATTGCAAATTTGTGCACTCATTCTTGATGTTTTATGTCTTTTTTGTTGAAGTCTCGCTAGTTTATCAGTGAGGATAGCACCAGAGAGCTTGTGTTCTTCTTCAGATAGGGAATTGTCGTCCATGATGAGGCTGAGTTTAATTTCTAGTTCAGCAATCTCTTTCACCATCTGGGGTACAACTATTTTGGCATGGTCATGGGCTTTATTGCCTATGTTCTCTTTGAAAGCCTTCTACATGGTCTGCGGGTTATGGTTTGGGTCCCTGGCATCATTCCGGTTCTGCATTCTCTCCATGTTTGCCTGGAGCGCTAGACCTTTTTCGTGGATGTATTTGGTGAGAATTTTGTCTTTCATGATGTTCGCAAGCCACACTCATCAGCCATGGCCAATTGAGGGTGCCTCTTCCATGGTCCACTTAGTTGTGATCATTCTGTGGTCCATTTCTATTCCAATGGTTTTTATGTCCCATTCAAGTGTGTACTCAAAGAAGTCTCTTTTTAAATAGATGCCATCAATGCAGGACTGGGAACCCATCTGAATTTGGTGGTATGTATAGGTTCTGGTGGTTTGGAAGGTTTCCTGCCATCCATTGGTCATTCTTAAGAAGGACTTGAGGTCATCTAGCACAGAGACAGCAGTGTCAGGATCGGGTCTTGTAGGCAATCTGTCGAGTGCATTCTCTACGACATTTGTGTCATCCCTAAGGAAGTCAGAGTGTCGTATGTTTCGGTGTGTCTCAAAGAAGTTCTTGATCTTTGTCCAGAATTCTGCATTTTCTCTAGGTGGGTTGGGTGCATAGATTCCAAGGATTGAGAGTGGTTGTCCATCAGGTCCTTTACTTTCAAAGAGCAGTGCTCTACCAGGTATGATTTCTCTCATTCTTATGCCCTCTGTTTTCATCATCCCTTTGTTTATTACAAAGGGAACACCTTTTGCATTGGCTGTTTCAGGGTCTTTAGAGAAATGTATGTCAAGCTGTTGACAGTATTATATTTGTGACTGTGGACTTATCTGTCTCATATCTAAAGTCCTCCCAAATAGTCTACCTTATGTTGTAGTAGTGCTGGTTGTACTGTATAACCCAAAAAAGAATTGTGGCACCCTTGAACCTACAGTAGTTTGCAATGTTGCAGAACTGCTTGGGAGTTACTGTATCTATTTTGCAGCAACTTCGATTTTGCTTCTAGTTCTTTGGTCTTTTCTATGGCTTTCGAAGCCTCTAAACTTGCAGCACATAGCAAAAGGTGTTTTTCTTTGCAGCACCTTTGAATTGCACAAAAATATGTGCTTGCATCAGCCTTTCTATAAAAAAAACTTGTGACTTGCCATTTGGGCCTGTTGGAGGTTGTGAGCTTGTCTGCAACCTCACAAGTCCAAAAAGTTCTGAACTGCAAAAAAAAAAATCCCTTCACCTTACTATGATATCACGTGGTCACTTTCCCAGCACGTGCTAGTCAGCAGGATGTCATTGTTCACACTGAGTTCAGAGTTCAGTGCAAGTTCATTGTCCATTCAAGTCATTTTCTTAGTTTCATTTGCTGAAAAAAAGAGAATATGTATTTACAGATCCATTTCAATTATTTCCCTTGTGAATTTAAGTTACAAAAAGCCTTAAGAAAGGTCAGCTTGACAATGAACATGTTCTAAATTAAATCCTTTTGCAGAGACAATTTACCCATCTGCCACATCAATTTAAGGTAAATTTTCTGTCATTTTCTGCTCAGTAGTCGTATACATGCATCTAGTAGAGTACAGCAACATTGATGCTACAATAAAACCTTCATATATATATTAGTGCCAGCTGATTTCTGTGGTGGGAGAGGAGAAAACGGAGATGAAAAGGAACAGCATCTTACACATACACTAAATGGAAAGAGGGAAAACAGAATAGAGGATGGGTAGAAAAAGAAAAATAACACAGGACCTCACCCGATTGAGACCTGAGCAACACCACGCAATTAGGTAATTATGTTAGTCTTGACCCAACCCTTAGAGTATGGTGACCTTACTTATCTTGTGCAAACATTACATTATGACAGTGTTTGCTTAAGGTTTAAGGCCTTAACATGTAAGGCTTAACAGTTGGGCCCGCAATGTTAAGGCTTAAGAGTCTGGGCCACCAGTGATCCCTGATGAGTCAATAAAATACATTTTGTGCTTGTCAACAGCATCTATGTCCTCCAGAGGCTCCAACCCGCTCTGGGACTACTTCTTCTTTTCGGGGGTGTGATAAAAAAAACCAGTCACTAAAATTCCGCAAGTGGACCTCAATCATGAGACAGAACTGATGGAGGTGTTGGCAGAGGCAGAGGAGAATGCTAGGCTTGACGACAGGGCAATCAAATGTTCTGAAGATGAGTACGAGCTGTAGAATTACTTGTTCTCACCCATGGAATGGTATATGATACTCTATGGTGGCGAAATTGGGTGTAAGAAATTATTTCCTAAAATAGATTTAAGGCCTTAATCCTGCCCTTAAGATTAACCCTTAAACCTTAATAACCCTTAACAGCCCTGAGGGCCAAGTTTTAACCCTTAATTGTGGGTACTGGCAATGGTCCGTATTTGGGCAGTGCTTATGTAACATGTCTAAACACAGAAATAATGATACATTCCTTCTGTCTGCCCTAGCGGTCCATCTAGGAAGGGTTTGGCCAAACTTTGTATGAGAGATGGTCCTAGAAATTAATTATGAAGGGAATGTCCTGGGCCGAATTTTTGTTTTTGCCCTCAGTAATATTTCAGTTTTTTGTGTCAAATTGTAGGAGGATTTTGGAGGCAAGGATGCAAAATGTGGCCAGGACATTCCCTGTAGATTGACTTGAAAGCGGCCCTCCATTTTTTTTACCCAAAATGAGTGGCTATTGAGTGTGCTATAGCGGACCAAAGAAATGCCTGCGAAAACAGCAGTATCATGATTACATAACCCATCAAATGTGTCGCTTCTCCTGCGGCTTCCTGATCTTTGATATCTTGCAGTTCATGGACTCTGCAACGCTGAAGGACATTCACATGCCCCAAATCAACCTCCAGTTGAAATGGCACCGTCTCCAAGAGCTTGAGACTGACGAGAAGACCCAGATTCTGGTGCTATCCAAGCTTAACAAGACACAGACGGCTGAAGTTATAGTGGCCGCTTTGGGGTGTTGGTTGCCTCGAGTGAAGAGCAGAGAGGTCCCTCAGCTAGGACATCAAGTCCCCGAGCCATTAGTATCTGAGGAAAAAATTGTTGAGCTGGAAGAGGAGGAGGAGGATGCAGATCAAGACTAATCGGAATTTTCTATAGCTGTTTAATCACTAATAAATTTAGTGTAGATACCTTACTATACATATGGATAATGATTTGGGTGGTTCGGATTGTGTCTGGGTGCATTGTGGCCAGCGGGGCGGACGTGACGAGCGAATTTGCCATTGAAATCAGTCATTTGGCAGGAGGACCAAATATATGCAAATAGACAAGTCTTGCAGAAGTTCTGCAGCAGCTGTCAGGCAGGTCTGAGGGTTGGGTCTAAATGAGGATTGGGGAGCACAATATTTTACAGTTGAGTTTCAAAGACATATAATTGGAACATTTGGTTCAGCAGAGGGCACCGAGAAAATCTTACAACACTGTCCTTTGGTGTCAATCCACTCTACATCAGCCATTTGACAAAATTGTTGGCCAACTGTTGGTGTTGTTTGCTTGGGAGTGCTGGAATATGGCAGAATGGACCCAAGGTTTGCCCCTAGGAGGCTACGAGCATTTGCTGCCAAAAGCGGAAGGCTTCTATATTAGTAATATTACTCAAGGCCTGGAACCTCTTAGGTAGGTTTCGGTACTACAAAAGAACCCCCCTAAGAGGGGGTTTATGTAATGAAATAGGTGTCTCCTTAGGTGAGTGTAATCTCGGCTCCAGCTGTTTGGGTGTGGCACTGGTTGAACATTTCAAGTTTTTTGGTGAAAAAACTAGTGAAAAATGTTTTGAATTTTACAGCAATTTTTCAGTGAAAAACCAAGTGAAAAACTTGTAACTTCTTCATGAATTTTTTGAACTTCAAAACTTTTTCAGCACTTTTTCAGAAATTTTTCACAAGGTTCAAAAAGGTCACCAAAATGTTTCAAGTTTTTCACCTACTTTTTTGGCGAAAAATTACTGTAAAATTCAAAACATTTTTCACCAAAATTTTCAGTGCAAAACTTGAAATGTTCAACCAGTGTGGCGGAGTCCGAAAGCGGAGTCAAAAAAATGATGCAAAAGACGCGCGAGAACCCACACCCAAACATCTGGTGCAGTTCGCTTGGAAACCATGCGATCTATGATGTTTGTCACATTTGTCACGACTGAACTCAGAGCTTGTTTTGAAGAATACACTGGTTGAACATTTCAATTTTTTCACCTTCTTTTACAGTGAAAAATGTTGTTTATTTTTCACACATTTTTCACTGAAAAAGCAGGTGAAAATTTCAAAACATTTTCATCACTTTCTTATTTTATTTCGAATTTTTCACCTTGAATTGAGAAAGTGCTGAAAAAGTTTTAAAATTTTCACCTTCTTTTTCAGTGAAAAATGTCTGAAAAATAAACAACATTTTTCACTGAAAAAGAAGGTGAAAAAATTGAAATGCTCAACCAGTGATACCCCCACAAAGTGGTCTCTTACAACACATTTTAGTATCTCATAAATTCTAAACAAGTATTCAAGACATTGATCTCCTCAAAAAATGCGAACAAACGTGCTCAGGGAAGAAAACCGAGGGAACTCAACATCTGTGCACTGCCAGAAACACACCAACTTCAGCCGTTGGGTGGCCGGATCTCATAGGTAAGAGCATTATATAGATATTCAACATTTATAGAGGTAGTATTCCAAGCCCAGAGGCTCCCATTCAATGTATACTAATAAAATACACTTGCCTGACTAGAGTGCATAAAACAACATGTGAAAGGAAGAAAGGATGGAATTTTGGATATGAGTATGAAATTAATGGAACAAGGAAGACATTGCAAAAATATTTGGAGCCAAAACATGCTACAGTGAGGTACAAGTGAGGATTTTTGTGAAAGCGTGACTAGATCGCATGGTTCCTATACAAACTGCACCAGACGTAATCTCGGCTCCAGATGTTTGGGTGTGGCGGAGTCCAAAAGCGGAGTCAAAAAAATGATGCAAAAGACGCGCTGGCATCTGGTGCAGCTTGCTTGGAAACCATGCGATCTGTCACATTTGTCACATTTGTCACCACTTGAACTCAGAGCTCGTTTTGAAGACTACCCCCACAAAGTGGTCCCTTACAACGCATACAAGTACATCATACACTCCAAACAAGTATTCAAGACCTTAATCTCCCCAAAAAACGCGAAGAAACGCGCTCAGGGAAGAAAGCTGAGGGAACTCAACATTTGTGCACTGTCAGAAAACATGCCAACTTCAGGTGTTGGGTGGCCGGAATTCATAGGTACGGGCATCATATAAATATTCAACATTTATAGAGGTAGTCTTCCGAACATAGAGGCTTCCAGTCAATGTATACTAATAAAATACAATTGCCTGACTAGAGTGCATAAAACAACATGTGAAAGGAAGAAGGGATGAACTTTTGGGTATGAGTATGAAGGTAATGGAACAGGGAAGACATTGGAAAAATATTTGGAGCCAAAATATGATATGGCGAGGCACAAGTGAAGAGTTTTGCGAAAGCGTGACTAGATCGCATGGTTCCTATGCAAACTGCACCAGATGTTATAGGGCAGTGTTCCCCCATCAAATTCCATCAAAAATCTGCCTCGGATCATTCCGAGCGGTCCGGTGGACCGCCGATGCTCCTTTCGCGAGCACCAGCGAGCGACTGCCCTATAACGTCGGGAACGAGACTACACCAGACGTTATAGGGCAGTGTTCCCAGCACATAGCCGATGCCTGTGGTTGCCCTAGTCTGTATATAGACTAGGGATTGATCCGATTCGGCCCGTGGTCCGGCGCGATGACACCCGAGCACACGTGTCTTGTCATGTGCTTTTTGCGCGGCATTTAGCTACTTTCTCATTTCTGCACCAAATCCTTGGGTGTAACTTCAAAACTTGCATTAAATGCATCCTTATATATGATTATCCTGCCATATTTCTCCGATCTCTTCTGAACTGCCATGGAACGGTATAAAAGCACAAAGAATTGGGTTCAGCTCACTTTTTTCATGGAATTTTAAAAAAACTGGCCGGATAATCACGTTCTTCATCGCATTTGAGAGTGATTTGCCAACTCACACTTTCTCTAAATGTCCATGGCAAAAAAGTAATAGGCTTTGTGAGCCCAAAATCAACCAATCCCATTAACAAACTTGGTTGGGGATACATTCCGGCGCAAAGATTGCCTTGATCTCCGATAGCATAATGCTTCAGCCTATTGAAGTGCAAAAAACAAAGCTTAAACCTGGATTCCCTGCTGTGAACACTTATTTCACCTCGGGAGCCACAAACCCTATTTCTTGTTCAAATCTGAAGCAATCCTTTCGGTTCCTCGACGAAAATCAAAGATAGATAGTCCGGTTAGATGATTATCCAGCCACTTTTTTTATTCTGCTCCGAACGCTGATGAAACATGGTGAACTTCGGTTGAAAACAATGTCAGATTAAATAATTTCGAAAAAACAAAAAATGTGCTCGAATAAATGGACTCTGGGTCATATTACAATCCAACTTGTCTCTTCAGTTTGAGCAATAGATGTTGTGGGAAGAGGGAATAGAGTGTGGAAGGTTGGAACCGAGCCCGCCTGCCAACCAAACACGGACAAAGCTTCCGCATCAATCACGGGGCGTCCCAGTGTCAGAACGTATTTTTATCTTGAATTTGATTCGCTGACCCTAGTCTATAGGGGGAGATGGCTCCGGATAGACTAGGGATCTGCCAATCAATCGGCAGGCTTGGGATTCAAGGTCGGCGCGTTTGCCGTTTAGCGCTCCGCTGTTTTTGAGCTCAAAATTACGCCGCGGAGGGGTGCAGATAGGGTATTGGAGTCTCTCTCTTTTTCCCTCTTTTTCTCTCTCTTTTCTCAACTTGAATAATTTGAATTATGGCCGTACCCACAGACATGGGCCGTGTTCCCCCATCAAATTTCATCAAAAATCTGCCTCGGATCATTCCGAGCGGTCCGGCGGACCGCCACTGCTCTGCCCACGAGCGCCAGCGAGCGACTGCCCTATAACGTCGGGAACGAGACTAAGGTGAGTGCATCCCTGGCTGTTGAGTGTTCCAAGTTCAAGTCGGATCCTGTGGCGCAGTGGAGATCCAAGCCTGAGGCCTGAGGACGAACGTGGGTCGAACGGCCGTGGTGGTCGAAAGTTGGTTATGACGTCGTAGGTGTGGCAGCGTGACCGTGTCTGACCATTCATGCATGGAGAAGTTGAAGATGCTACATATCACAGAGGGGATCACCCGATCGCAATAAACCTAGGCCTGCGACCACATTGACAGACCGTACAAATATAAATTTGTTGAAAACTTCTTGTCGTTGACTAGTACCAGTAGTATCAGTACATCACCCCGTCCTCATCACCAAGTGCACGCCGCTGTCCGTGCTGATGACATCGCTGATCTGGCCCACCTGTAGGCCGTATGCTGCGTCCTCGAATGGCTTCTGCATCTGGCCGTGGCCGAACCAGCCCAGGTTTCCACCCTGATCGTGCGAGGAACAATCGGAATGCGTCGTAGCAAGCTCAGCGAACTTGTCAGTAGAAGTCCCGATTTGAGCTTGATAGCCTCGAAGGATTTCGATAGCCTCCTCCTTCGAGCGCGTAATCTTGTTCTTTAAACTTCGAATGAGGGATAACCGAAGACCTGAGGTTGAACGAGACGGACCTCCTTCCAGCTTGATGGGCGCCTGCTTCCATTGTGCTTGACAAGGAGGTGGCTTGCCCGCACCTGCCCGGATTTGGACTTTGCTTCCTGGCTCGCCTTTAAAAGCGCGTTGACCTGGTCTTCGGAAAGTTCAGGGGGAGGACTCCAACTTGATTCTTTCGTTTCAGTGTTGAAGTAGTAAGGAGCCCCGCGAGACGTGGAAATTTGGACTATCCATTGAGACTATAGCAAGGCAAGTCAGAACTAACTCCTGGACGTGTTATAAACCGACCATAGTTCTTGGAGGTGAGAGATAAAGAGGATGACTAATCATATCCACGTGTGGCGGTGGACATAATTCACAGTGACATTGCATTTGCAAAGCAAAACAGTGAGTGGCTGTGATTCGGTGTGGAGTAAGCTGATCAGCATGCGAAATTAGACCTCTTGCCCTTGTTATTCATCGATGTGCTTACATCTCGCCTTGATCTCCCACTATCTCGCGCGATCTCCCAATACGACTTTCTCACTGGGCTAATAATCCTTAGCACTCGAGACTTGACTCGAGAGATGTATGAGTATTGCCATTTGTGTGCATCAAAAGTTTACGCGGACAAAAATTCGTGAGTAGTGTCAAGGTTTTCGGAAACAGCTATAAGGATAGTCTGCAATAAATTCAGGAATAGCAACTTGAAGCATTAGTTCAGAGTATAAGATCGATAGTGCCTTGCGACGACGACAGCCAGTGTCCTATCCGCTGTTCAACTCGCCCTCTATTCCTGTGTTCCATAACCATCCGAGTTTTTAGACTGGAAGTTCCACAAATCTCGGCACATAACGGCGAGGTCCTTGTTTGCTTTAAACCCGAGCTCTTTCTCTGCGAGCGCTGGGTCGGCAGTGAGATCAGGCACGTCACCACGTCTACATAGTCAGAACATGAGTGATGCGTGTATGGCGAGGTTGACGGACAACCCATACCGCCGCCCAATTATCTCGTACTTGTAGTCGAAACCTGTGGCTTTACGCATGGCCTCTATGATTTCAAGCACGCTAACGCCCTTGCCCTGGCCGAGATTGTAAGCCTTGCAACGTCCATCTGGTGTGCTGTCAAAGATTTTGCTCTCTGGAGCCAGGGCTTCTAGAGCAAGCAAGTGGCCTGCAGCCAAGTCTAAAATATGCAGATAATCTCGAACACAAGTTCCGTCACTAAATTCAAATGTAAAGATATGGTCAAATACACTAATATGAACGCACGGTGTTGGATAGTCATTTCCGAAAACCTTCAAAGTCGACGCATCGACGCGCCCGACTGCCATGTGGGCGAGCAGGGGTAGAAGATTCCCTGGCCGCCCTTTTGGGTCTTCTCCAATCTGACCTGAAGGGTGCGCACCAGCGGGGCTGTGAAAAGTCAGTCTTATATCATGCCAGGAGATGGTGGGATTCACTTGAAATATCTAAGGGAAATCGCCGACCATCCTGAGTCCGCTACAAATGGTCAGGAAACGCGACCGACCTCAACAAGCTCACCACATACCATGACACAGATCGTCGATCATGGTTTCCGACATGACCTTGGTCTTCCCATACGGACTATCGGCTTTCAGCCGGGTCGTTTCCGGTATGGGGATGACTGGTGGTATGCCATAAACGGTTGCAGACGAGGAATACACTATCCGTGTGCAATCGAACTCGGCCATGGTTTGTAGAAGAAATAGTGTGGCGGCGACGTTATTGTGATAATATGTGAGTGGTATTTCGGTCGATTCGCCGACAGCTTTATATGCCTGTGGACTATTGATTAGTGACGATCTATCACGATAAATGTGGACATACAGCTATGTGCACGACTCCCCAGATCCCGCCCACGCCGTACTTCTCAAATACGGCTCGTATGTCCTCCGGTCGCGTCAGGTCGCCCGAGTAGCTCTCGATCTCAGTGCTTTCGATGTCACGTTCAGATGCATCCTCTCGTAGCTCGCTTCGCGACAACGCCGATACTCTTGATAGGGCTTTGGGGTGTGAATTGTGGCCGTTGTCTACGGATATAACCTTGTAACGTCTGGTTTTCTGTAGGGTATATATTACGTGCGAGCCTGCGAAATGCAAGTCAGTTGAGGCGATAGGCCGAAAAGGAAACGGTATAACCGATATAGCCTGCCCCACCAGTAACAAGGACTTTCTATGAAATAGATTAGAGGTATACATCGGAGGGAAGAGCGCAGTACTTGGAGAGGAGGCTGAGACATGCCGATCGTGAAGGAGGAGGAAGGCAAGGTTTCGGTTGCCTTGATCGCGCTTCGTTAGAATAGGGACTCCCGATCTTGAAATTTCAAGCTGGCTCGACAATGGTTCATAACGTTCATTGGCAAACAGAAGTTGCTCCTTTAAATACATGGACATGACACATTATTATCGATCTTCCATCTTCACATCCCCATCTTCCGTTTTCTGCACATTCTCGTCGCTCCTGGTTGTGTCCAGACTCGATGGAGCAATCGTATCAGAAGCTGGAACTAATGCTTTCGAAGAGGTCGCCATTGGACTGGCTGATCCGACCTCTTCCGTGGAGGCCACCTCCTCGCCCTTGACAACTCGCTTCTCTGCCTCTATTTCTTTCGCAAGGAGCTCGATATCACCTGTTCCTATCTTACCGAAATGTTGCAGATGGACCTCGCGGGCCGTGCGGAGCGCAAGCCATGACCATCGTTGCTTATTCTGGATGCCAAGTCAGTCATGGGTCAAGGCCAGAAAAACATGGACGCACGTCTTCGAATTTGATGATCTGGTCATCTGTCGATGGTGCAGGTGGTACTGGGGCAACAGCAGGTGGAGGCGCAGGAGCCAGAGCTGTCGGGGTCAAGGGTCTCTCTGGAGACTTAGGGGACAACGCGGGTTTGGCTGGAAGCGAAGGATGTAAAGGCGAGCCAGCAGGATTGGACCCGGTCGAGCGAGAAGCCGGTGTCGTGGCGTTCCCATCTGGAGCAGCCTCTTTTTCGACTGCAGGCTCCGGGACCTCGACTTTGACTGAAGCCTGGGCAGCAGACTTGACTTCCGCTGCAGCAGCGAGTCGTGCCTGGTTATTGGTCAGGTGCTTCTGTCGAAGAACAATTCTTGCATCTTCTTGTTTAATTTTTTTTAAGAAAGTCTTTGACTTCCCCTGCCCTGAGAAAATGTCAGAACGCGGTTTTGTGAACAGTAAGATTGACTTGTACTGGAAAGGACTCTGCAGATCATACAGATCTCTGTATCCCATGTCCCAGATCTCCGTCAGCGGCTCGCTGCCTAATCTCCAAGGCCACTCCTCAGGCCGTTTGGGCATGTTGTTCCGGATCTCTCGTGTAGCCTCCTCCATGCCGACTTTCTTGCCCCCTATATCTGCAGACCATGGCTCCTTGTCGAACGCAGTGCAAAGTTCATTTTTCCATTTCACCCAATTCTTCTCCCTCTCCAGGATCGCGCTCACAGTGTCTGCGAATGCTCTGCCATTCGGCGCAGTTTGCTTGAGCTCGTCCATCACCTTTGTCAATGTCTCTTGAACCCATTCAGCTTGCGCTGGCTCTAGAGTAAATTCCATTTGAAGAGAGCGATTTCGGGCACTTGCCCATACCGCCTTTACAGTTTTTGTGAAATTCTGAAGATGTGTGAGGAGGATGGCGAGTTGGAACAGGAATTGGCGTCGAAAGTGCGTGTCCGCAATCTGGGTGATCAGTCAACAACGGAGACCGGCTGCAAACGTAGTTTCAATGCATACTTCGAGGTCCAGGAGGTCGGGACTCGTCAAAAATTTGGCGAAAAAGTACTCGGTCACATTGCTGCTTTCCTCTCCAACGTCTGGTTCGCGTTTCCTTTTCAATGACACTGAACCGCCCACTCGGCTCCCCATCATGGCGCGTTCTTTGGCTGTAGCTTCTCTGATGACCGGAATAACCCTGTTGACGGCATCCTTGAATTCGGGGAAAGTGGAAGGAAGGGCGAAGAGTGGAGGTTTTGAGAACGGAAGCTGCAGTGACCAGAAGGTGTTGTAAAAATCTGGCGTAATTATCAGCTCGTATACCGTTGAATCAAATGACTACGCACCGTCTTTCTTGTTCTCGACAAGCGCAGGCTTCTTGGGCTCTTCGTCATCCACTTGCATTTTGTCTGCGTCGTTCTCCGCTTCCTTCGAATCTACCATTTCCACATCCTTTTCCTCCAGGTCAACGGCAGCCTTAACAGCCACCTGCACACCCTCCCAAGTTGGGCCGTACTCTCCTCGAAGATTGACGCCACTCCGCTCACCTAGCGGAAACACGCCACTCAGAAAGGTCAATATTCGGCCGCAGAATATTGTGGTTGACCCCATCTTAGAGAGGCGCCTCAAGAGATCGTTGAGAGTGCGCAGAAGGATGAGGGCTTTGCCCTTTTGAGGAATTAGCCCGTCCGTCAGTCTTTCCGCTCGCGCCTCAATCCAGGAGAATATATGTGAGCACGACGCAATTGTCTGGGTCTCGAGCAGATCTTGCAGCACGGTGAATGGGAGTGTTTGTTCACAGGCCTCTTCAGCACGCAGTTAGATTCGTAGTCGGGAGTAGCACACTGGACGAACCGTGTTCAGTGAAAGTCAACACCAAGTCGAGCAGATCCCGAAGCCGACTATAATAGGTGCTCTGCTCATCCTTCAGAGCCTGACCTTCTGTACACTACATATTTTATTGGCCACTCAGACAAGCGATTTGCGGTGGAAACGTACAGCTAGATTGAAGACCTCGTTCTTAAGCAAGTATTCCCATTGACTTTTCCTGTTTTCCGGCGAGGACTTGGCCTGAGATTTTGATAGAGTCTTTTCAACTAGTCCATTGAGCTTCTCTTGCGGCACGGGCGAAGGAGGCAGCGATTTGAGGAGGGAAGTCAAACTGGGCTGAAGAGAAGTCATATGCCCCATTTGGATCTGAGCCAGACGTTCTCTTTGTGTTCTCATGTCCTCTGGCCGAGTCAACGGCCCAGATCCTGACTCCGCTCGGGTCACCACCTCTACATCCATCGAGGACGATATTGCTCAGCTGAACCAACTGCTATCACAAGAATCTCTCGACAACGCCGAAGAAGCCAGCGTCGCGGAACTGCTTGCTAGATTGGAGAGCGCCGATGGTGTCACGAAAGGAGTCGAAAGCAAACTCGATGCGCTACTAGGGAATCTGGACAGTCTTTTGGAAACTCTCGAGAAGGAGGGCGAACCAGTTCGTCCTGATTCTTCAAAGCCCACCGCATCGCAATCCACAGACAACGAGACATAATCGATGTGCGTGCCTATCTGCCGCGACTTAGTTCATGGACAGCTCACCGGTGTACCTACAGGGCTCGGCGGTTACATTATCCGTGGGCGTTGTGCATCGTATGTCAACGCTTCCTATCCCTGATAATCTCTGCTCATCAATGTGGGCTTTCACCTCTGCCTCAACCGTCTTCGAATATACTTTTGGATGAGGCCTATCTAGAGGAGGGGATTTGATTCCTTATCTTTCACAGTCATGTATTGATCCAATACTGCCAACAATGGCAGATATGTAGTCGCGGATAACGAGCAGCACAGCACCTGGGTTCGATCTTGCTATCAAAGGGTGTCCAGGACAATTAAATATGATATGCAGTGATGCTAAATACAAATGTTGACATTCAAGAAAGTGTGGTCAGTGGTGTCATGTCGAAGCGCTTGACCGTTTCGACGACTCCAGAGCCTTTCCTTGCAAAGACAAGCTAAACTATAATCAGACTTGTACCACGACAGCAGCCAGACGAACTGACCAAGTAAGGGTTGGCAGTAGATCCTGTCGTGTCTGCCAAGACTTCGCTCTTGTTGATGACAGTCACGTCGGAATCGTTGTACTTGAACCAAGAGTCGGGGTCGTCTGGAAGGTGACGTGAATAGAAAAAGTAATGTCCCCAGGATGGAGATGATCCTCGGTGGATGAAGACTGAAGTGAGCTCGTACGGAGCATCGGTACAGTCTCGCCATAGTTCTTCCAGCTCATTCTTGAGTTCGACGATGCGAACCCGAAGGTGAGCAATCTCGTCTTTGATGTGTTCTTGCTCCGTGCTAAGATTCAAGAGAAGATCGAGATCCACATCCATGCTGTTTGCTTGGGCAGACAAAAAGCGGAATGTGTAGTCCAGTAATCGTTGTGCAAGGTCCACTCTATCGGTAGAGCGCTTGAGACGTTATTTGGCCACAGAAAGTCCAACGCACCTTGCCCGACAGTAACCTGCGGATCCGTTCTCTAGACCTGGTCAGTTCTGCTTGTATGCTCTTTGCTTGAGCTTTCTTTTGGGGGTCAGCATTGTCAAGAAAGCGATCCAGATAGATAGTTCTCTCCGAACTTGACGTAAGCTTGCGACTTATAGGGTTGCAGCGTCTCGCGATTGAATTGAACTCTCTGTTTAATTTTCAAGGTTAGATAGAGAAGGGCGAGCAGAGCCTTTCGGCTACCTGGAGCTGGATCTGGAGCAGGGGTGGCATGTCGACAAGAGTAACTTCCATTCGAGCTTTTTTGCCTTCAAATTCAACTGGACTGGAAAAATACCCGCTCAAGCCGTCATAGATGTCGACGCCGTCATCCGTGACATTGACGGGGAGATGTGAAAAAAGGTCCTCCTTTTCATGAACTGAAGACCTCGACCGTGGATCATCAGAGGCAATGCGCTGCCGGATTTTTTCCATAGAAAAGCCTGCTTGATATTCAGTTCATGTCAGCCCCCATAGAGTATGACACAAACCTCTTGACAACACTGGTTTTGTTGTCATTCTGGGACCCACTCATAGCATCAAATTTAAGCAAAGCAGTTTCGATTTGGAACATGCAGTTATTCATGCACTCCCCTACATCATGCCTGTTTTCCTGCACCAAATCATTCAGCGGAAGAACTCGAGAGAGTAGGTCTGGATATACCGAACATCATCGCGGAGTCAGACACATCTGCAGCTTTCCTTGGAGGTAATGGAGGGGCCGTTTTGGCCACACTCGCATCACCGGCAGATGCAGCGAGTATATTGGAAGAGCTCGCTTCCCCACTGCCGAGCGGCGACGCCGTACGTGGCGGAATCACTATAGCATCTCCTTTATCTGGATGGGGGCTATCTATATCCATGGAATTTTCGTCGACGCCGAAATCACGCGAACGTTTCCCGGAAATGGAACCGGAAGCCTTGGGAGAAGCAGACAGTTGCACATTTGGGTCCGATGTAACAAATCTCCCGTCTTCAACAAGGGTTGCATCGGTGTCATTCGACGAGTCGGTACCGCCTTTGTCTTCGTCCTCTTCTTCGTCCTTGGAGGTGACCAACGCCAGCTTGGCCAACTCCAGCGCAGGAGTCACTGCCGCGTGCTCACAATATTCAAGATCCCAAAAGAGAGCGGCCAGTAGATTGATGACTGTAGTGTAATCAGCATCGCTGTCGAAACCAGGGAAAGCGGAGAGGCACTACATTTCTTTGATCGTATAATTTCCCTTCGTGTAACTAGCCTACCACCGACGCGATGCCGCTTTAGATCGTCGTCGGTCAGCTTGTCATCCTCGATCGATTTGATGTCCATGCCGCCCATTGGCGTCACGGCCTCACGAAGTTCTTTGATAGTATAGAAATACTGCACGAGCCGTTTACACATTGGTGGCAAAAAAGAAGCGGAAACATACCTGAAGCAATGAATTGAGATAGCAAGTGTTGCCGAGTTGATTGAGTCCGCGGGGAAGATCCAATCGCGTAGGTGGAACGATAACTCCAGCTAAAAAAGAGGTGTTACGAAAGAAGCAGGCAAGCAAAGGAGGACATACGATCTTGGCCGATTTCCAAGAATTTACGCAATCGCTCGCTGTCTCGCACTTCTGCGATGACAAGCATGGCGT
>JARGXW010001254.1:0-27496 GCA_029204085.1 Mycena sp. CBHHK59/15
CTCCATGTGGTACGATCGTATCCACTATGGTGACATCCCTACGAGCAATCGGAGCTTTGAGATGGGACTCCGAGGCTCTATTGCTGAGTCATCTGCGGGCTATGACATGCTGCGCAAACTAGGTGCGCCGGTATGGCTGGAATTGCCGTTGTCCCATGCACATGTGCTCGATCCAAAGAAGGAGGTCCATCCGACCCGGTTATCCATCGAACGGCGGATGTGGGCAGAGATGACAGTCGATAAATCCCTGCGCGACATGCACAACGGAAAGCTGGTCCATAATAAACCTCTGGAATACTATCCCCCATCGGTGGACGATCTTGTGATATTCGAGTTGGCGGCACGCGGCTACTCTCCGTGGACAGATGTTCTGCTCCAGGACAATCGATCTGCTCGCGATGTGTTGAGTATGGTTGCCACTGTCGGTTAGTCTCATCTTTCGCACTGTGGACCAAACACTGACAGGATTCAATAAGTGCTATCTGGAGAAAACCACAACAAGTCGGCGACGTTGGCGTTGCGGGTTCGGGAGGCCGGTGAGACTGCAGGAGAATTGATGGAGAAATATGGTAGGCACCTTTGAAACCTCAGGAGCGGGCTCGACTTACAGAATTTGGCCAGCCGCGGATAGAGCCATAGCACCCGTAGCTGACGCCCTGTTGCCAACCACAACTTCCAACGCAAAATCAGCGGGTGGACAATCTAAATGGTATCAACAGTATATCAAGATTCGCGACTGTCACAACTCAGTCGAGTGGGCACCGAAATACGCAGATGCTTGGGCCATGGCGAGTCACAATAGCGACTACTATCCACTTGTACACAATATTCGGTTGGAACCGAAATGCAAAGCCTTACTCCTTTTCGCCGCTTCACTGCCTCACCTGTTCCTCGGCCTCCAAAGCGAACAAAAAATGCACAACTATCTCTTTATATGGATGTGTATTCGCCGTGCATGGCTTTCGCGCATTCGTCACAATCTAGAAGATCCAATCTCGTGGGGCTTGACGACACAGAAGTGGCGAGACGTGCTCAGTGGACAGTACTGGAAGCAGCAGCATCCTAACAAGGACACGGGAGTTCTATTCGACTTGCGCTACTTTTGGAAATTTGGTGGCCCGCTCATATTTGGCAGCGATGACATGTGCGAGTCCGAACAGGACATATCCCCGCAAATGGCTGGGAGCACTACAGGGCGGCTTGAACCATCTCACTTTGCCGACAATGCGACAAAGGCACTGATCTTGTGGGATCTCGCGCTGTGCCATTCCCAGTTGCAGCTCGATCGAGCGGACGAGATCCTATACGCCCACACTATATCGGACCCAGTTGGGCTCTCGATAAGGCGGGTCCGACGAGCGGATTTGTTCCACGACCCAAAGTCGAGTCGTCGGCAACATCCCAGTCAATCCCATACGTGCTAATCTCCTCAACAACCTCGTCAACCGGCTCCACCACGCGCTCGAGCCCACGGGGCCCATCCTGGAGCATGCTGAATAAGAACATGTCCCGAGGAGAACGGGTATGCTCGCCGCGAATCTGTAGATTGTGAGAGTTCCATGCAGATGCCCACTCCTGGGCATCGTGGTTGATGGAGTCGAGGAAGAGATGATGAAGGAGCCATATGTGAGCCGTCAGACGCGGGTTCAGACCCTCGTGAACCTCAAGTTCTATGAAGAACTTCTTCCACTTGTGTCCAAAGCCGTGTGTGACGTCGTACCACAAGCGCTCGATGCGGGTATTGTGGACACTCCTGCAAGGCGACAGAAGTGAGCAACGGAAACAAAAAAGTGGGAAAATAAACGCACCGCCCCCAGATGTACGAGCCTCGTTCAACACCGCGTGCGGATTCCATAAAGGCGGCTACCAAAACATTCTCAGTCCCATGGTCCCCGCACACGCGGCTCGGCAGTCCGTGGAGTGAAACGGCTACCTCAAAGACCTCGAGAACCGTGGTGGAACGGTTGTTGTCACTAACACGGATGCCGGCGACCAGGCGTGACTTGCCGTCGATAAAACAGTGGATGACGATTTTAAAGCGAATCAGACCTAGGCAATAATCAGAAATGCGGCAAGAGAAAGGTGGAGAATGGGACGTCACCATGCTGTCCATCGTGATGCCAGAGGGAGTTGGCGCCGGCAACGTTGTAGGGTTTGCGATGAATCGAACGGACTCCGAAGCTCCCGGGTGAGCCATGGACGCGAAGGTACGAGGCGATGATGCGCTCGCGAGGGACCATCAGGAAAAACCAGTTTCTTGAATCTGGCTAAATTGTGCCAATTTCGCCAAACACTGCTAAGCGAACCGAATGATCCAGATGAATACTAAATTTGGCCGATTACCATAAATTCGGAAGTCATCTCTACGATTTGTACAAAATACGGCCCACGTGCAGAGTAACTGGACAATCTAATACAGGGTAACATAACTATGTCTGTCTGTAAAGCAACTAACAAAGAATGTCGAGCACTTCTCCAGAACATTTGTGCTTGTCCATTCGCGAGGAGCAACCCGTCCAAACTTGGGAAATAGATGAACACTGCGCCGTATGTTGTCGATCGAAATGATGCTGGCCATCTGATCTCCATCCCTATCCTCAGCCCGAGAAATCTTGTACATTAGATGATCGGGTTCTGGCTGCGTTTTAAAAGCAGTAAACCATTCGATGTAGGCGAGATATTTTGGAACCACCACACCCGTGTTGAAGATTTTGGGAATAGATGCTTCAGGGAAAGAGAAAATAACTCTCACTTGGCCCACGCGATAGCCTGAGGAAGTTTAGAACTGGTTGATAGGTCTGAAAGATAGAGAGCACCTACCGTCAACCCCTGTATCTGTACCGTTACCATCGTTGACTAGCACAGTGTCGAACCGTGACGGTATCTCCTTGCCGCGATTGTTTTTGCTTGCCGGTTTGACATGTACTGAGTCAATAATGATGTCCGGCAAGCTATCGGTCGTATATTTGATTTTATGATAGACGGGGACAGTGCGGAAAGGCATCGCAAGATTGGCAGAATGACGTTCAACATCACGGGCACGAAATCCGGGATTGTTGGCAGAGACCACGTAGCGAGCGATGGCATCCCTGAAGAAGGTAGCCCCATGTTCTTGGGCCAGTTCGTTGAATGATACCGCCGTCCGGCTCGGATGCTTTGTCATTTTGAGATTCCGAGAATATTCAATACCAGGGGCTACAGTTGGCGTCGATGGCTGACCTAATTGTCTCCAGCGAATGAATTTTGTGTGTAGGAGGATCTTCTCCTTGCGCTCAAGCCACTGCGTCATCTGTGGATATTCGTCCTTATGGTTCGTTGCACGGTACGCGTCCTTCGCGAGATCAATGTGTAGCCGCTCCGTGTATTCGGTATTGAAGTTGTCCGTTGTGCCGAAACGAGTAATCGAGAGTTTATAGTGCCGTAAGAAGTGCAGCTTGGGGAGATTAAAATTCGTACGGATGCCGAGATCCAGGAATATATCCTTGTTATCATGAAATCTGGTGAGTGCATCGTCCAGTTGGGCCAAAGTCTCATTAGAATGAACCGGATATTGCGAGAGATAGAGGAAATCAAGCAAGGCACGGATGGCCCGGATTAAACGCCCATTTGAAAGATTCTCTGGAAGGGGAATATCGACAACGATACCGAGCATGAAGCGGCAGATCTGGTCATGTTCTTGACCACTAACCCGTGAGATATGGCTGATCCCGTTCATGAACAATCGGATATTGTGGTTAGGTGGGAGGCGCCGGCATCGCGCGTCAATCTCAGGAGCACCAAAAGCTTCAATTATCCAGGCTTTCAGATGCTTCATAACACCCTGGTATAGTTGGTGAAGGACGTCAGGT
Organism: Mycena sp. CBHHK59/15; assembly: GCA_029204085.1. Classification (NCBI taxonomy): domain Eukaryota; kingdom Fungi; phylum Basidiomycota; class Agaricomycetes; order Agaricales; family Mycenaceae; genus Mycena; species Mycena sp. CBHHK59/15. The sequence continues at coordinate 3,849 of JARGXW010001254.1, forward strand.
GTTATCGATTTGAATATATCGACGAAGGGCAGGCCTTCCCAAAAGGGATGGACAACCGGCTTAATGCCGGCAGCCTGGCACTTCTTGACGAACTCCGCGGGATCCTCATCAAACGCGGCCAGCGCATCTAGGATTGCACTGAGGTCACGAAAGGCCTCCGGCTCCCCCTCAACCAGGGCATTGCCCAGTTCCTTCGCCAGCTCCGGGCATTGCGGGCAGTCCTTGGTCTTCACACACGTCACCAAGACTTGTTCTGGATAATCGCCAACGTAGGCAGCAAGAATGGGATGGCCACGTCGAGCCACTCCATCCCCGCTAACAACCGGTATTCCGTCTGTACCCGCCGTTTTCAATGGCTCTAGTATCTTGCCCATGCATGAATGGAAGAGGTTTGCGAGCACCCGGCGACGTGAAGCTTTGTTGCTGATGTGTTCCAGCTTCGACGTCGGAAGATAGGCTAGTAGGATCTGAGCCTGACGCGATGGCTTGCGACGGATGTCCTTTGGGATATTCCCGATTGTCAGGTAAACCGGATAAGCCGTACGGTTTCGGAATAGCGTAAGAAGAGTCTTGTCGGACGAGATGATGATTGGGATGATCGTTGCGCCCTTCTTTGTTTTCTCTAATTCACGCTGAAATGAATCTATGAGCTCACAGGATTTCTACTTGGCAGAACACTCCGTGCTTACCTGAGTCGCCCACCACCACTTTCCGGTGTGCATGTCGTGGTAAAGCCTAACAGTTTGGTCCTGATCGGCGTAGTGACGCTCTGGAGCCACCTTCAGGTGTGCGGCAAACTCTGGGTCCCCATAGAGTGCCCTGACACATTCCAAGATGTCCCGAAAGTATACATCGTAGGCCTCTCCAGCGATGATGATTTCTTTGCGTTTGAACTTGGACGTCCAGGCAACTTCTTATCGATGATATTATTCAATTCCCGGGTGTTCTTATACGACAAACCCAAGCGCTCCGAAACCTGTAGATGGCGCTGGTCAGAATTATTACTGTTCTGAATTCTTTCGTGACGCACGCCACTAATTTTCAATAGATCTGTGAATGCAGTAGATCCAGGTCCGCGCAGTTTTGCCCACTGTGCAAGTTCCCACTCGAGTTTCGAGGTGAAAGGCGCCCAGACATTGTCCGGGTCCCCTAATTCTTCTTTATACCGCTCATATCCAGGCTCCCCCATATGGAGCGGTGCTCCAGCATCTCCGTCAGTGAATTCAACTATGAATGGCTGTCCATGCACCCGCTGCTCCCCCGCAGCTCGCTCTTGTCGTGTAGGTACTCCAGGGTCCGCATTCACATTTGCCGCTGCAGCGATCTCATCCTGAGTCATAGGATCATCGCGCAAGCCAGGGTGGTCCTCGTTATTAACGACACGAGGCTCCCATCGCCCCGCCAAATCAATTGCTTCTTCGTCTTCGTCGTCGGAGTCCGAGTCGGAGTCCTGCGCATTCCGCAAGTCGGGTAAGTCCCCGAATTCATCCGTATCGGCCGTCGATTGATGGCGATCAGCAGGTTCCGCTCTTGGTCCATGTCAAAGTCACCCTCCTGGTAGGCCCCAAAGTAATCTCCTGTAAACTGAACGGATGGCTCGTCCTCTTCCTCAGAATCCGAGGCGGGGATATCTGACATTTTTTGTTTATGTAGTTTCTGGCAGTCCTCATTTCCGGATCGCTGAAGGTGCGTGGTGTAGCCTGAAAGCGTGTATATTCCATGGCATGCTTCACAGTGCACCATGGCGAGGATGCAGACAAGATTCGAATCGATAGTGCCGACGGTGTTCGGCCCCGAAATGTCCGCGTGATACCCCAAACCCTAAAAAGTTCCCAAGTCCGCAAGCGGTTGCTCCCCAGCTGTACACGTCACCCATCCTTTCGTTTTTCTTCTTTGTTCTCCCATTCGTTCCTTCCTACTCACTCATACACTCCTTCTAATATGTCTGCTCCTCTCACCTCCGCACAAAAGGCTGCCCTGACTCGTGCTGCCAACAAGCTGGCCCAAGAGCAGAAGGACCAAGAGCTCTTGAAGTCTGTACCTGGTACGAGCTGCCCATCCTGCCTTCCCCTCAAATAGATAACTGAACAGATTTCTTAGTTCCACGTGCTGCAAAAATCAGCGCGCTCAACGACCATGGTGTGTTCCCGCATCTGAGTCCCAATATATCTCAAACTCACATTCTGCGAATCAAGTCTGGGTTTCACGGAAACGTGAGGCTCCTGAGGCCTCTGTCTCCGATAAGAAGAAGAAGCCCAAGACAACAAAAGCTATTGCTGGTACGCACTAGTCTCTCTTTTTGGTTAGCAAAGGCACATTTGACCGTCGCTGTAAGATAAACCAAAAGCCACTAAAACCAAGAAGCCACAAGCTAGTACGTACTTCATGACCGCTAATTGCCACTCTGACATGTACCCCATGCAGATCGTCACCTCCCCCCCGACATCGACGACGACGGCGATGACATTCCTCATTCTCATCCACCACAGAAGACTGCGGCTGTTCCGGAACCGCCAACGAAGCCGGCGAAGTTGTCCTCAAGGGCTTCGGGGGCTCAGACCCCGGGCGAACGACGTGTGTAATCATCTCTGTGCATGTCAATGATTCAGTAATCCATATACTTCCAGCACGGACTCTTCACGCTCCTGTAGCCCTTTCCAAGCCTGCAGCTCAATCAGTCAAGGATGATGGTAGTGAATCCGAGTCTGGCTCGCAGAATGAAGAAGGGGACGATGACGTCGAGGAGGAGGAAGAAGACGATGAAGTGGTGGATCCGCAGCAATTGGTGGCAGAGGTGATTGCTCCTGCACCATCGCACACTTATTATCCTGACCCCATCATGTTCAGGCACCGTCATGGGTCGCTGATGATGACGTTGTCGAAGGGATGTCGATGTCGACAATCTCGATGATGTCGAAATGCCCTTCGACCCGTCTATGGAGAACGAGGTCCACGACTCTTCTGCGGGTCACTCGCGCAGCGGAAGCATCTCTTCTGGTTACGGTATACATGTCCCGACCAGTGGCTCGGAGCAGGGCTCTGACGACGATCTCGACTACGAGACTCGGATGGTGAATCCCCATCTGCCACGTTCTTCATCCTACTAATCCATCTTGCAGCAAATAGCCCGCGCCGCGGGTGGGTACGGGGACAAGCTCGTCGAGCAGAAAGTCGTGGACGCCGAGCCCATGGATCCTGATGGGGCTCAGGTAGGCTATATGGCCATCCTAATTAACCTGCTGACGCGCCACAGGGTCGTCGTCCCACTTTGGTTACAGTGCTCACCGAAAGTTCGGATGAGTTTGAGGAGGTGTCGTTGCACTCTCATTATGGGTCTACAACTCATCATCTTCAGGTGGTCGTGCGGCGTCGCAAGAAACCCAAAGTTGCACCATCAGTAGACCCACAAGTCAACCCACCTCAGCAGGTGTGTGACTATCATATCATGTCATTTACAACTCTTAATACCGTACTTCGGCCAAAGCCCGGTCCGGCCGATTTGCCTCTGCCGCTGGTTCTCAAGAAACCAGAGAATAATTCGGTAAGAACATTTTATGCCCAACCCTTACATCGTTATCATTCACTCCACAGGGCCGTCTACCAAACGCTCCACCGGTCAATATCTCAAAGGCTCAGGTAGGTTGTCTGCAATACCACCGCCATACTTGCTCATTTCCCATAGAAGACGGTTCGTCCCCAACTTCCTGTTCTCAAGTCGGCGAAGCCTATTGTGAAGGAAGCTGCTCAGTCCACGGTATGTTCTCCATGTCCATTTTAATCCTATCTCGTCTCTCACTGTGACGTAGCAGCTGTCAAAGCGTAAACTCAAGGCCATTGAGGAGGTATGTACGAATAGCTGTCGAAAAACTTTAGCACTAACTCGCTGCCGGTCGTTATACAGCGGCCTGTTTGGTCTGATGCCGTGCCGGATCCATGCCCCATGGCTGTGCCAGGAAAGCAAGCAGTGTCTCGTCGGCTTAAAGTTGAAGCGGCTACTCCATCTGCCTCATTTCCAGGAACGCCTCCACTCGTATTTAATAGTCGCAATGTCCTCAATCTCCTCGCTCAACATCCTTCCATCACAAACCTCATCCAGAAGACCTTCGTGAAGGTCACCGGTGATGCTCTGTTTATCAATGCTTTCCCCGATGTTGGTGACCGTCTCAAGTACTGCCGTACGGCCTTGTTATCCATCAGCAAGGAAATCGGCTATTCAGAGATCCGCCAGCGTCTGAAGGCTGACGAGACGTACTCAAAAGAAATGGCTAGAGTCGTGAGTTTTCATGTCTCCTTTCACATGCAATACTTATTCCGAGTACGAGGCCGATGCGCGATGGTCCAGTGTCCGAGGTAATTTCAAGCGGTCGGCAAACTCAGCCACAATCCACGCCTTCGGCATCAAGGCTGGCGGCAATGAAAAGGTTCAGACTTTGCTTGCAAGTTTGCACACCGACTACATATACCCACTCAAGTCCGGCAGCAAAGTACGTCGTTCTTCAACCTTTCCATCTTAGTACTGATTCGGTGAATAGGACGAAATTGATTACAACAAGCCCTTCGGGAATTCTGCCATTATCGAGACTATACACGATTGTATCTTTAGTGGCAGGAATCAGTTGGGAATCAAATATCAGTCTCGGTTCCCCTTGACTGATGGTAGCAATCCTGAGCGCATGGTTTCACCTGTTATCGCATCGCTTGCAGCAACGGCCGTAAGATGATCTTCAGTCTCTCACGATGCGGCTTCTTATCCACCGACAGGTTTGCGCCGTCCTTCAAGACTGTCAAGGGCCTCAACGCGTCAGCAACGACTTCAACGCCAACCTGTTTGCCGAGACATACGAAGGTCACATGGCGTTTCTCGAAAATTTGCAGTCCAAATCCCCAGTCGCCTATCAGAAGGTTCTGACTCGGCTTTACCGCGAGGCGTCGTAAGTTTTTAATTGGTGCTCTGTTACTGAATCTGATTATCATATCTAGTGGCCAAGGAAAGGGGAAAGCGCCACAGGCTGCAGCGTCCAATGGTTTGGCACACCTCAATTTTGCAGACATGGAGGCGGATTCGGATTAAAATTGTTTAATGGCTTGCCCGCATTTTTATCTACTCTACTTTGTGCTCAGTATCCTAGATAATCTAATAAACCGTATTCGTTATACTATCTGTGCTGTCAATTGAGATCTTTTCTGCAAAACGACGTACATTTAAATCAGAATTTGGGTCCATTTTGCCAAATTTGTAAATGCACGATAGGATTCTGAGAATTCAATTTGTGAAACATTTGGTCAAAATTTTGGAGAATTGAACTGAATTCTGCTAATTCGGCCGAATTGGACCAGATTCAAGAAATAGGTTTTTCCTGATGACGTGATGGCCAGCGGACTTGAGTCTACCGCTCAGCATGCGGAGCCCGAAATCTGGGAATACGTCGAGGATCGAAGTGAGGAGCGCGTCGAGTTCACTATCAGTCAAGGTCGAGATGGCGCGGGAAGTGGAGGTGTACGATCGAGCGACGGTGCCGTCAGGTTGGGCTGAGTCATTGTAAACTGGCTGGCCAGGCTGGGCGAGACCGTGCTTAATGGCCAGCCGCCGAATCGTGCGTGGGGAGCAATTGAAGACGGCGGAGAGATGTGCCGTCCCACGGAGTTGGAGGGCTTGGGCAAGGAAAGCGGGATCGATCTCCACACGAGGGCGCCCACCCGTGGCGACTCGTCGAGAGTCCACAAGGTTGGCAGCATCCGGAGGATCGGATGAGAGATGCCGGGCCTCGTCCAGCTGTTGGACCATCAACGCAATGTTCTGCTGAAGAGTCGCATATTCGCTGGGTGGGAAGGCGGATCGATGCTAGATTTCATTTTAGATCGACTGGAGGACGGCTGCGAAGCACTTACCTGTTCTGCGGCTTGAAGGAGGCGTAAAGCTTCGGAGACCTGATTTGACAGCCGTGCGGAATCTCCCCGCTGAGTGCGGACTCGGGCTCGAATGACATTGCGATCCAAAATCTGGTATGCAACACAAAGGTTCTGTGCTGCCTCAGACATGGAAGCGGCGACGAAGGAAAATAAACTTCAGCACAACTGGGATATTTCTAGGTAGTTAAGTCGCTTGAAGCAGTGCCAAATGCCTGGGCAAAAGATGCCAAGCGACTGGCATGTGGAGAGTCCATACGGTCGTGTGAAGAGACATGTGGTAGATGTGGCCCCGGCCGAGTGGATTTCACAAGCCAACTGCTGGTGTAGCCGTGTTTTCGGAGTGGACCGTGGGTGGCTGCGCACAGATGAAAACACAGTTGAAATCTTGCAAGATCTTGCGAGATCTTGCAACAAGGAGGAAACTTTTTGTTGAATTTGCTACTTTGCGGATCCTTGTTGTGATTGAGATCTTGCGAGATGTCATTCGAGATCTTGCGAGATTCCGAGCAAAGGAAAGTGTGATAAGAAAGCGGATTTGCGAGATCTCGCGAGATCTCGCGAGATCTTGCGAGATCTTGCAAGATATAAGAAAGTTGGTGATTTCTCGCGATTTCTTGCAAGATCTTGCAAGATCTTGCAAGATCCCATACAAAAAGCCCATTACATGGTGTAAAACAACCTTTTGTCCAGTAAGGACCCTCAAATGAAGCACCACCTTCGTCTGAAGCGCCAACGCCTCGAAAATGAGCTCCGATCCGTGCAGAACATCTAGATTTCGCATTTCTGTCTTTAGCTACGGCCGTATTATACCGTAATATACCGTAAAAAAATACCGTACCGTCCCGTAAGGCCCTATGGAACTGAGCATACGGTTACGGGTACGTCGGGGATTGCCTGCCGTATGGGGCCGTATGCTGTACGCCCGTAGCCGTATTATGGTACGGTGGGGAGCCCTACTCCTCAGGGAACTGACTCAGACTCACAAAGCCAGCTAACCGTCCAACTGGTAAGCTGAGAATTCTCCCAGCAAAACACATACTGACTCTGTTTTAGTAATCAGTATGAAATTCTCAGGCTCAACTAGTTTCATTACCCTTGTCGCTGCTACGCTGTCGCAAATCGCTGCTGCCAGCGTTAATACCACTGCTGATGACTGCGGTGCTCTCAGTGTCATGAAAGTTCCTGATGTCCTCCCTGAAGGTGTCAACCCCACAGACATCCGCAAGTGCGCTGGCCATCCTCTTGAGATCAACGGGACCAGGGCTAATCGCGATGGCTTTCAAGGTAAATACGAGACAGTTATTCGAACAGACTCTTACTTAATGCCAACAATTGTAGGTCTCATTGGTCGTAATTGCGTGACTGGCGCATCAGTTGGTTGTACTCAGAGCAATGGCGTATGGTTTTGCTGGAAAGTCTGCGGGCCTGGTGGGGAGTGGTGTTGGACAGCTAGCAATGGGGGTTTTGGTGGCTGGGATACGTGCATCTCTGCGAAAGATTGCGGCACTGACAATAACGCGTATGGCTGCGGTGCTGGTGGATCCGCCACCTGTGGCTGCAGTTGCTAGAGCCAAAGTTCACACCTAACTCAGTATTTGATGTACTATCATGATTGTCAAAGTATTTTATGTTGCATCGGTGCAGACAATCCAAATCACCTCCTAGTTTGTGCAGGAAGCGAGTTCAGGACCTTGTCAAGATATTTGTGGGCCATCCACTGGATATTTCGTTTTACTTGGTTTTTTTTGTGAATCCAGGGTATATTGCCCCTCATCCACCCCACGGACCAAGCTTCCTTCCTGAGGGTCTTTATTCTGCAGAAATAATTAACCCACACCCCCAGAAATGAGGCAAACACACAAACTTCCCAAAAAAAAAAAAAAGGGCTAACATTATGCCCTGTCAAAAACTTGAATTCATTGCAACCCGCGCTGCATGGCCTTTTTTCGCACAACCATGGGACAAAACCTGCACATTTGCATATTGGTTTTGGCTTCTCCACCCCCTCCCAAAAAGTCTCCCCTCGTACCTATCCCTCCCTGAGATATAGACGCCCTCAAAAAACACAGGTTTTGGCGCTACAAGGGAAACACAACCAAAACTGATCCGAGGCTGCCCCAACTTGTGGTTGAACAATGACCTCGCTCCCGTCAACTGAGGGCCTGGCTGATATCCAAGGTCGAATCCACATATTAAAATACCCCTCCCACATGAACCTCCGCTCAAGCGCACGATTATAGAGCCCCCCACGGTGAAATCTTCCACCCTATCTATATACTCGCGATTTTTCCTAGATTGGACACATCACAGCTGCGGATTTTTGCCTAGGTATTACTAAAATGCCTGTCTCATGATTCCTTAACTAAATGTTAGCCCGTATTTATTCAGCCTTTGACTAGGAACCTGGCCCCAGGTTCTCGGTTTATATACGTAGTGTGAAGTTTATCTCAGAATTCACAGTTATATTCTTGAAAATATGATATTATACCCTATTTTAATAAAGGTGCACGTTGACCGCCATAATTCTCGACACCATCGGAGACGGAAACAGGTTTAGCGGGCCTGGAAGAAGTAAATTATGATTCAATAGAGTTCTCACTTTCCGTCAAACCTGCGCCTCCAAAAGCCCGAGCTGTTGAATTTGACCCTGGCCCAGATCAACTAATCCTGATGCTCAATTCGTTAAGCCTGCAATAGTCATGTCATATTTGAGAAGAGGCGAACGTAATCGTTCCGAGGGGTTCTAAGAGGGCATTCACGCGATGTTCCGTCGGAGTCGTCCTTCAACGGCTCTACATCCAAGAATTCTCAGAAGCTCGAGCAGAGTCAACTTACATTAAAACTAAGTCTGGCCTGCTCACGATTGCGACTCGGCGGCAACTCGACATTCAAAAACTTTGGAGATTCTTTGAACCCGAACAATAACTACGCTATGACATACAGGATATATTCCTGAGCAAACCGCTAGGTGCCTCACCCGGGACAGTAGAGTTCCACGACTCAAACGCACTGCGAATAGAAGGCTGCGGAGCACCAATTAGCACTCTTCGGCCACACAAAACGCACGTCAATACTCACGATTCAGGACCGTGCATGCGAAGGGCGACGCGCTAAACGGCCTTGAGTTAGCTGCTACGCCAGATCCGGGGGATAAAACTGACCAGGCTGTGGGTCCTGTGTACCTGTTGAACTGGACTATGAGTGAAAGCAACATACCAGTGGAGAGAAAACCTGCCCAGATCCGCCGCACTGCCCCCACTGAGCTACTGTACCGCCGGTGCTGGAGCCTGTAGAGCTCGTGGTTGTTGTTGAGGCCTTGGTCGAAGTTGTTGCGACTGTGGTCGTCGTTGCCGGCGGTGTCGTTGTGGCGACAGTCGATGATGCAGGCGGGCTCTGTGAGGATAAGCGTAAAAATACAGCCGATTTGGTGAGACGAGGGGAATATACAGATCCGACTGTGGGCCAGACGGGGGGACCGGGCTGACAAAAACCAGTAAATCACAGAAACTTTAGATTAAGGATGCTGGTTGCCAACCTGGACGTAGGAGGTTGGGATGGGCCAGTAGATGTTGATACTGTGATTTCATGAATTAGCGCATAGTCGTCGGTGCGAACAAGACATACAGAATGCCGGGCTCCTTTTCGGTGAATAGAAATTGTCAGAGAGTAAAATAATCCCTGACTTTCCGATAACGTACGTTGCCCTACCATTCCCGCACTAGTTAGTAAACCATAAAGGACCCAGATAATAACATACAGTGTATGCTCCGGGGAAGGCGACAAGGGGACCAGGGGTTCCCGCTCCGCCTTGATGACACGGAAATTAATTTTATCACGAGGGTTTATGTTGGATACTAACCGTTCGTGACCTTGTCGAGGAATGTTGCATATCAGGATGTGACTCAATGGATAAAGAATAAATGACACAGACTTGAACTTGGCCACATGCGATGTAGAACTGGAACCGTTTCGTTCAGTCGGGATGATAACTGTGAAGATTAACAACAAACCTGGGCCCCGCCAAAGGTCGTGGCGACGTGTAATGCGATATGTTCAATACGGATCAGATACCTGCACATATTTTGGTCGGCGGGCCGCGAACAGATGAGATAATACGTACTGGCCGGAGGGAGTCTGGGCAGGGATGGGGAAGGTCACTTCAGCCAATTCTACCAAACCGTGTTAGAGTAGCCACCGAAGTGCCGGGATCGGGAACATACCTTCTGCCGGGAAAGTGATGGAGGTTCCACCGTCAGTAACGGCGGAGACTTCGTGAATCTGGCATGAACCTTACATCAACTGAACCTGTCCGGAAGAACAACACTTACTTTGAACCAAACGTTGCCACTTCCATCCCAACTGGCGACATCGGTCCCAGTCGGCGCCTTTGCCATGTAGACATTTACGACCTGGTTCATTCATGTTGAATATATCTCAGAAAACTGCTGCAGGATGAGACTCAAACCCCTGCGTGATAAAGCGTCCCGGCGCCGACTGCGAATCCGACAGTGGATCCTGCCGCCACAGTTACAGTGGACGCGGTACCCGATTCCAAAGATGTGTAGCATCGGATATCAGTGGTCGACACGTCGGTCACCTGGCTCATATTTTGAGTGCGCAATCGTTCGTGACTAACATACGAGACGTACGGGATTCAAGTCCTGCCAGTTGTTCGTTTGGCTAATTGATTTTATTAGCACGTTAGGTTTGCATGGTGGAGTTCAACTCACCGAACGTATTGCCAGGCGCTGGCATTAACCCCGCCCACTATGAGCTCTGGCAAGATATCTAAGAGTCACTTAGTCTCAAACTCCAAGAGAATGAGATAATAAAGAGCATACAATGGCCTGAAACCTTAACGGCCAGAGTAGCTACCGCAACGAGGATCGAGAGGAACTTCATGACGCGATTGGATCTGAGTGATCTTGAGGCGACCCTCAGCAACGAGAGTCTTAAATGCTAGCGTGTTGGGAAAATTGACCCCAATCCGTTTCCCGACCCCGAGTCGAAGTCACCCGAGGGGCTTTTGTGAATACTGGTGTTCCTCAAAATCCGTCGATTTTCCGGCCAAATTTCGTCATCGGTCGTTGCCGCTGATGCGTTTCATGAAGTCGACAACAATTGTGCAAATATCAACGTCATGTGAATCCGGAGACACGGATTCAACTGGGACCACCAGAAAAATCAGTCGTCCGTGCGGTAACCAATAAAAATAGGAACCAACATTCGGGATGATGCTCGGAGCAGCTTTGTTTTCGGCGGTTCTACGGATCTGCCATGAACGCGACAACCGAAAAGGCTTAATATCAACTTGTGCCCCGAACCTGTCCAAACAAGCAAGAGAACAGGGCAGACCGGACATAGGAAGTTACCTTGTAATATAGCACCAAATGATGCACCATGAAGCCAAAACCCAAGTTGAACTTGTTGGAAAATCCCGACAAGCTTCCGAAATTATCCAGAGAAGGATTGATTAGAGCGGCGTTTGAGAGAGACATGTGCAAGTTTTCCCAAGAAAGAGGACATGACTGGCCCACCGGTTGAGATCTGCTCCGACTCTTGAGCCGGTCCCAATAGAAGGCTGTTCGGTTGCATGGGGGCTGCAGAAATGACCGGGGAGGAAGAACATACTCACGATAATACAACGATCGGGGCAGTAGTGACCTGCGCAATTGAAGCACGAGAGGGGAAGAGGATAGGTCGATAAGGAGCGAGGGAGCTCGAAGCCGTGAGGACGTCGACGCGCGAGTTTAAGGATGCATCGCGCGCTGGAGGCAAGGAAGCGCCATCGCTCCAAAAACATAAGGGGAGGCGAGCGTGCGGGGGCGATGGTAGGGTCGGCTTGAAAGCCCGGACTTGCGAGCGGGGCTAGGCTCGGAAAATCCGAAGCCGAGTATACGAGAAGGGAATGAGACTCGCCAAATTAAGCTGTTGATAGCATTCGCATCGGACGCCATCAACATATCATTTCTCGGCATGGTACAGCAGGTTCTGAGTATTTACTGTTCAGCAACGCGTTTTAACGCGTTTTATTACAATACTACGTAATTACTGGGGGGAACAGTGTTCCCGCCAAATTCCCCTCCTTTTACCTGACAGCACATCTAAGTCCAATAACTCAAAGCTTCTTCCGAGTTTATGCTTTTTTCAGCTTAATCTCAGTGTTTAAAATTAGTCTGGCGCGGGGGAGACCACCGCGGACCCCCCTGACGCTTGCTGCTGGGCCCACTGCCTGGATAATCTGTTCGCCGCGGGGGCCCAGTGAGTGGAGCTTTCTTTTTTTTCTCTTTTTCCCGCGTTTTCTACTTTTAAAGCCTAGTCCGAGTCTGGGGCGGAACTTTAATTCCTCTGATGTGCCGTTAAGCCGAATCCCACCAACGGGTGCGAGCCCGGCTAAATAACAGTATTTAGCCGAGACATGACCGTTAGCCGAGGACTAACCGAGTTCCACCCCTACCCTTTCCTCATTCCTCCGCATTGTCTACGACCCGTCACCCCAGCCACTGATGCCGATCTGTCACCTTATGCTCGTGTCGAGCGTACTGGAGTTGTGCATTTTCATCTTCGATAGCGCGGAAGGAGGATATAACCTGTAGGCGTCCTTCAGCGAAAACTCTCGGAGAGTTGATTGAGCTAACTCGGCTGAACTTCCCTCCGCTTCAAATATTATAGTAACTCTAGGTGGTATACTCCACCGGTGTGACTCTGGATCAACACACGTTATCGAGAATGCATTAATCTGAGCCCTAACTCCCGACTTTCAGAAGTTAGGGCTTGTGAGGTCTCTGGCAAAGTAGAAGATAATAGACCGACTACATGCAATTCCGAACAATCATAGAGCTCTCAGGGTCGCGTGTCCGACACCGTCTCTGCCAGAATTCTCAGAGCTTCTTCGGAAGAACATGGAGTCTTATGCTCAATTATCATCTGCGTTGCCCAAACGGTGCCGATCAAGCCCTCCGCAAGACCGGCGAGCATCAAGTTCAAGACCGATGATCAAGACCCAGAACTTCTACGCTATGCTGAGTCGCACGGCAGGACGACCTTGATATTTAAGAATTCTCGCGTCAACGGAGCAAGATCTCATGGCATACAACACCTTGAAGATAGTGTTGCCGCGGCTCGGCTATGGCTGGCTCGGCTCGGCTTTTGATGGCTTCGGAGCCATCACCGATTATAGCCGAGCCAAGCCATTTATAAACGGCTCCCACGGCTTCGGCTTCGCTTCGGCTCAGCCACGGTTTGGCGGTGCATTTGCCTTGCTTGCTTCCTGCACCTCTCTGCCGCTACGCTGCGCCATCCCGCACATCCTAGAACGTGCCTCAAGACCCCCTGAAGTCCTAGGCTCCGGATTCATCATATGGATGCCCTTTTCTACTAAGCCATCGACGACCCAGAAACAGGATCGGCGCTCACCGGGTCTGAGTCTAACCCTTGCAGTATTTTAGCCAGGAGATTGACTCATTGGTGAGAGGGGCTCGGACACAGAAGGTGCGCGACCTGATTACATATTGGTGAGTCGCACAACACATGTATCGGTGCCCGCAGGCTGCACCTACTACAGCAAAAACATCTGCACGGGAATCGGCTTCCGCTGGAGCCCGCTGCACTCGCTGACGCTGGCGATGACGGCTCATGCGACCATGCGCTGGTGCTCTCCTCACATCGCCTTCTGTGTACCCAAAGCACGATAGGCGCGTGACCATCCTCCAGCCACCGAGGCCGACGTTGTGTCGGTGGGCTGCTCGCAACGCCAGTGGGATAATGTGTACCACGCGTCGCCGGTGTGCACCTTACTGAGTCTTACTGAGTCCAGCGCGCCGCCCTCTTGGCCCTCGCACGCTCGCCTGCCTCCCTCTGCCCCGCACCCAGACAACGCTCGACGAGGTGGTCGTAGACGCTCGCAGGCCTCGACACCGTCCAGCGCGCGCAGCAGCCGTGCCCGGAGCTCGGTAAGCTGCTCGCCGCGGACGCGCACCGGGGTCAGGTCTACCTCGGCCACGGAGGAGGCACTGCGCTGCCCCAGGCGCGAATGCATCACCTTCGGCGCGGCGAACGAGTGCGGAATGGTGGGAAGGGCTGCACGTGAGGACATTATGCGGCGAGTTGTGCGAGGCTGCTTCTGCAGCATGGTAAATCTGCCTCTCACCATGATCTGTGTATCTCTTCCTTCTGAATACACTTATTTTTCCATATGCAACAGAGATTTAGTGGGGGCAAGGTACATCGGATGTGAAGATCGTGCGTGGTGGGTGTAGCTGAGTATGAAGATAAAAAAAAATGGTATTCCAAGTACGACGGAAATAATCGACTACTCCTAGTCGCATTCTTTGTCGAGTAAATCTAGATAAATTGACTATGTGCGCAACACATTGGTGACCTTGAGGCCCTGCACCGGCAGCATTGGCTTCAGCGTTGTCGAAGACATCGCGAGCGCGAGGAGAGGCTGAAATGAGCATTCAATAAACATTGAACAGACAAAATAAAGTAACGCACCTTCGGCATCACCATTTCTAACGGGGACAGGATTGACAGGCGAATCCTCGGCTGAGTCGGCGGTAGAAGGAGCAAGAGCGGGCTCGCCCAGTGGGGCTGGCTGGCGTCGCTGCCGTCTAGGTGCGGCGGGAGTGGGAGGCGGAGTCTTGTCAGGTGCAAAAGGAACTCGAGTGCGCCGACTGGTACATTTCGGAGTTCGGACTGTGGCCGTAGTCAAAATGCGCCAGAGCGGAGAAAAGGGTGGATGAATTACCAATGTGTTGTTTGCAGTGCGGAGGCATTGGTGTTGTCATGATTCTACTGGAACAAGGGCCATGATATATACCTTGAAGATGTTATGAAAGCACCCATTTCAAGCTAGAGAAAGCCTCGTCAACGCCAGGCAACGCCCCAACTCTAAAAAAGATTGAAAAAAACACCAGAAGAGAGTAGTAACATTTCATCAATAGATGCATTGGCACGGCGATGAGAAAGCTCCGTACCTTCCACTTGAATACCCCCATCCATTTCATCCAGAGTAGCATTGTGTTGTCTTTGCGGCACAAAGATGGCGCAAGACAGGGCGAACAATTTTGCCTCGTGGCGCTGCGACTTGTCGCAATGGGAGATCAGAGATTTGAGGTGAGGATTGATGTATACAGTATGTGGTACTGTAGGGGCGCCAGACAACATGCGGAGTAGCAATGCAGAGGGCGGAGAGGAAAGAGGAACCCGTTTCCTCTTGGTGATGGTGCATACCAAAAATAGTTGGCAGCCGTGGGAGTGGCATGTCATGGGAAATCAGTCGGATTTGGCCACAGATTGTTGTATGCAGTGTACACTGTAGGTGTACGTTCCAGACAAGATGTAGAGTAGCGAGGAGAGGAGAGGGAGGCAACACGTTGGTGTATACCAAAAATAGTGGTAAGCTGCGGCTGAGCCGAGCTCAAACCGGCTCCAGCCGAAGCCGAGCCACTTATAGCCGCCTGGGAAACGGCTGGCTTGGCTTGATCGGCTAGCCGAGCCGCGCCGAGCCGCGGCAACACTACTTGAAGATCATGCAACACAAAACCCAATATTTGGGGAATGGAGTGGGGTCCATTGGTAACTAAATTGTATCGTTTGGGAGCAATGTCGAAGTTTTTGGTGGTGGTCATGCCAAGTTGAAAGGTCTGTCGAAATGTCGAATTGGTATGACCATGTCATGTGTCACACCCCATGTCGATTTCAGTGTTGTCACTGACCCGGTCAGACCGGGTCAGTCAATGCTGTCTGGTCAATGGACGATCCATTGACCGTTTTTCATTGACCCGTTGGCAGTAGATTTCAGGAGACAGCGAGTCGATGACGTAGGGATGATGACAAGAATTAGTAGGGCTGCCCACCGTCCCCGTATTTACGGGTGTGACGGGTGCCGTCCCGTCGAGCCACTGACCGAAGAAATGTACGTGACGGGTACGGGACGGTAAAATTGCCGTCCGTCCCGTCAAAGTACAGCCATTGACGGCCGTTTACGGGTTGGTTAGGAATCTTGCGCTTTGGTCCGGTAAATTCAGGTGAGTCAATCACAACTTGATTGCATAGAGTTATTTGATCACCCCGGTTGGGATACGCACTACAAATTGCCTCTGCAATGGTCCGCGGAAATTATTTTCGGTTGCAACAAGTCACGTGAACCCACTTCAGCACCAATTAGCCAAAAGGAATCGATGCAGGAAGTCTCCGAGCACATACGGTAAGCTCTGGTGCGGAATATACCTAGAATTCAACCTCTAATGTCCCATCTCACGCACATTGGGGCTGTCCCGTCAATTGACGGTTGACGGCCGTCTTTTTTGCTGTCCCGTACCGTCTGCAGGTCCCGGAAACGAAAACGACGGCCTTTCTATGACGGGCCGTACCCGTGCTTGATGTCAAAATTGACGGCCGTCCCCGTTTACCGGACGGTGGGCGGCCCTAAGAATTAGATTATTTGTTGCAAGCAAACATCAGGAAAAATCCGGCTCACTATAATACAATACGTAGCCAATGTAGCGCCCGTAGCACCGTCGTTACCCCCCTAAAATGTAGTACAACATAGTTGAGTGCTGAAACTATATATGTCTACAGAGCATCGTAGCTCTGTAGTCCTGTAGCCTACATAGCTGGAAGTAGTGCACCATAGTTTGATGGTTCAAGAAGCCAGACATGGAAACAATCTAGCAGGAAACCAATAAAATTGAAAGCTAGTATCTAACATGAGCTCGCTGTCAACGATCACACGCTCGCTGTTCTCCCAATCCACCCCGATTTGCCGGTCTTCAAATAGCAGACAGTCAAGGAATATAATCTGAACAGACATTAATAACAGACCGGATGTCACAGTCAAGACCTGAGCGTCCACTCTCGGTATGAAGAGAGGGATTGGGTAGTGCTCGTAGTTGATCTCGAAAGATGATGGAATAAAAGGTTAACTATGACAGCGTAATAGCTACTCTACTTATACTGTCTAGGGAACCGTGTGAACTAATCTATATATACTACAACTACCCTTAACCACATGTTCTCAGTGTCCTTGCTGTGTCCTCATGTCCTGACATCATCTCTGACATCATGGTGACATCATCCCTTGGGTCGGGCCGATCTTAGTCATAGCCTCTTTGTCATCCAGCGCTTAGATCTCTGGCGCTTAGATAGGTGTTGGAGCGACTTATCTAATCGTGACATTACCCCCCCTCTAGGATCGTCGTCCCGACGATTAGCGAACGTAGGCTTCGATTCCTGGCAATGGCGGAAATTTGGCTGCTTCGTTGAATCTGCCTGTTTCCGGGTCATATAGCCATCTTTCTGGATATGCCATGCTCTCTTGCTTCGGCTTGAAGCGGTGGATTAAATAGTCCCAGTGTCCTTGCTTGAAGATAGGGACCGTCTGCTTCGTCGTCGAGTTTGCGGACTCCTCCGTTTTTGGTGGCATCAAGCCTCTTTTCTGTAATTCTGTGGCCAGCGCTATCTTTTCCTCCGTGGTCATCCCTTCCAGCTTGGACTCTACCGACAACTCTCGCACTGCGATCCCGTGCTCGACATTATATCTGTTCAAGAGCTTCTTCGCATTCGACAAATGCCTCGTCGGTTCCCAGGTCCATTCTGAAAGTGGGAAATTCTTCCACTTTATTAGATACTGGTATCCTCTTCCACGTTTTCTGTGGTTGAGGACTTCCTCCACTTCGTACTCCTCTTCTCCACCGACGATGTTCGGCGGAGGTCGTTCTTCTCTCCTTCCTGCGGGGGGTTCCACGTATGGCGTGAGCAATGCCTCGTTGAAGACCGGATGTGACTTGTCCGTCTCTGGCAACTTGAGCTATTATGCTGATGTGCCAACCTTCTCCAGGATCTCGTAAGGCCCCAGCCTTCTATCCTCCAGATTCCCTGTCGGTCGATCTGTGGCTATGTTCTTTCCTTCTAGCCAAACCCGATCGCCGACTTTGAACTCTGGCGCATCCCGACGCTTAGCATCGTAGTATTTTTTCATGGTTTTCTGAGTTTTCTCCAGTGCTGCTGCTGCTTCCTCTCGGATCTTTTTCATCTTTTCTGCCAAGTCGTTCGCGGCTTCATTGCGTGACTCGACTGCGTTTTCTATCCCCTTCCAGGGGTGCATTCCTGTGTTTATGAAAAACGGCGACATGCTCGTTGACGAGCTCGTCTTGTCGTTGTGCGTGAATTCTGCCAAAGACAACCAATCGGACCAGTCCAATTGTCGATAATTAATGAAAACCCTGAGATATTTTTCGATCTCCTGGTTCATCCTCTCCGTCTGCCCATCCGTGATTGGGTGAAATGCCTGTGCTTGGGTTCATTCAACCCCATCAGCCGGTTCAGTTTCTTCATGAACCCCGATACGTATCTCGGATCCCGATCCGAGATAATCTTCCTGGGCACTCTGTGATATCTAATCACCCTATCCCGGGTCAACCGGGCCGTCCCTCACTGGTTTGCTCCATGCTTGTGGGCTCACAGTGGATTATCTTCGAAAAGGTGTCGACCCATACCTGTATGGCATCGAACCCGTTGCTGACTGGTAGCGGACCGATAAGATCCGTGGAAATGATCTGCCAAGGTCCCTCGGCGATCTGGTGTGGGTTCAACTTTCCTTGTTGGTAGTGATGAACCCTAGTTCTCTGGCATGCCTCGCACGCTTTAAATATTCCGATACTGGTTCCCAGTCGTGGCCACCAATAGTTCGTTCTACCATTTCCTGGTTCGGTTCTCTCCTGGATGGCCGAGCAGGGGTTATCGTGGTGTAGCCCAATGATTCTGTCTCGTAGCTCTTCGTCTCTTGGCACATAGATTAAGTCATTGTAGTAAATGACATCGTCCTTCTTTTCCCACCCGGGGAGCTTCTTGAGAGCGCCTGCTTGACGCTCTGATCTATTCTTTTCTCCTTCTGATCTTTCCAGTATCTCCGTCTCCGGTCCGTCGAGCACAATTTCTTGCGCACGAAAGTGCTCCGGTTTCAGAAGAACGACATCATCGTTGTCGTTTTTTCCTTGGTCATGATCCGATCTCCGAGATAAGAGATCTGCCTTCTTGTTCAACGCTCCGGGCCGATGGTGAGGGTGAAGTCATATTCTGCTAACTCCAGTATCCATCGGGCCTGTCTCCTGTTCAGCTTCTGAGGCTTCTTGAAATATTCTAGATTCTGGTGGTCCGTCAGAATCTCGAACGTCTCTTGCTCCCATCAACATCTGCCTGTACTCCTCCAAGGCGAGCATTATCGCGAGCATCTCTTTGTCATAGATCTCGTAATTTCGCTCGGTCTCGTTCAGTCCGTGTGACATGAACGCTACAGGGCGCCATTCGCCCTCCTGCTCCTGTGACAGGATTGCTCCCGTTGCTCCATCCGATGTGTCTGCCCTAACCGGAACTTGCCGTCTCTGTGGGTAATGCTAATACCACGTCCTCGGCAATGCGGTCCTTCAGCTTCTGGAACGCGTCCTTCTGCTCCTGTTCCCATCGGAACCCTTCCTTCCCCGTCAACCGTGTGAGCGGTTTGGCGACCTGTTGTATCCCCAGACAAAGCGGCGATAGAAGTTGGTGAACCCTAAAACGCCTGTGTTTGCTTCAGGTTCTTTGGTTCTGGCCACTCCATCACACCCTTAATCTTGGCGGGGTCCATCCTCATCGAATTGTAGGAGATATGACTCCTAGGAATTCGATCTCCGTGCGTTCAAACTCGCACTTCTCGGGTTTCAGGAACAGCTTGTTGTCCTGAGTACTTCAGTACTCTTTCGTCAATGCACGATGTTCTTCCAGATTGTCCGACAAGATCAGAATGTCATCCAGATAGACGACGACCTTTCCTTCGTTGATGAGATCTCTGAGCAGATCGTTCATCATCGGTCTGGAATGTCGCGGCGAATTGGTAAGCCCGAAGAACATCACGAGCGGCTCGAACAGCCCTCGATTTGTGCGGAATGCCGCCTTCCACTCATCTCCCTCCTTGATCCGTACATTGTTGTACCCCCATCGTACGTCTAGCTTGTAAAGTACCGGGCACCTCGGAGCTTATTGACCAACTCCGAAATTAGCGGAAGCGGATAGCAGTTTTTAATCGTCATCTCATTGAGCTTCCGGTAATCTTGCACAGGCCGCAAGGTGCCGTCTTTCTTCTTTATAAAAAAGAACGCCGAAGCCATCGGCGATTTGCTGGGCGGATCCTCCCGCTCTTCAAGTTCTCCTCCAGGAACTCGTTCAACTTTTCTTGCTCCGTTACCGAGAGTGGGTAAATCTTGCAATCTACAGCCTTCGAGTTTGGCTTAAGCTCGATCGCGTGATCCCATTGTCTCTTCTCAGGTAATGAGTCGAATGACTCCTTTGCGAAGACCTTCACATACTCCCGTACTCCTCGGGAATCTTCTCCTCCGTCATTCGCTCTTTTCCTCGATTGGCTTCTTCTGCCAATTTCTGTGACTGGGTCTCTTTCAACCTCAAGTCGATCGCTTCTCCGAAGTCCACGAGTAGAAGGGATTCTCCTTCTTCCAACTCGTTCTTCCACCAGTCTCCTCACCGAATTCCGTCCAGTCATGTTGCATTCCGGCGGGCACGACTAAAGAGCAAGTCTGCGCTCTCCAGTCTATCACAGGGTTGTGCTTGAACAACCAGTCGTACCTGATGAATATCCGGGCTTTGCCGAGTCCTGTGACAAGGAATCTCTGCTTCTCGAATGGGGTCCGACAGACATGATCAACTCTACATAATGAGTGATCTTGCCCGTGCGTTCTCGGTTCCGTCGGCATTCCGGCCGACAATGTGCGCTTCAAGCTGTGTTGCTCGAAGTCTTCAGCCTTGGCGTAGTCTCGATCGATGCATGTGGTTGTGCATCCGTTATCAAGAAGAGCCTTGACTGCGCGCATCTTCCCTGTGTCCAACATGGTCAATGTGACTGGAACCAGCATCTCGTGATGCTTCTGCTGCCTCTGGACTTCCTTCATCTCCTTCACTAGCCTGTCTCCCTTCTGCTCTTTGATTGCCCTGTGGGATAACCACTTGGCCGCCTTCAGTCCTGTCAGGCCGGCCGGCACATCAATCGGCTTCCCCGTCTCTCCTTAGGCGCTACCTCCTCTTTCGAGGATTGAGCCTCCGTGACATGGTCACCCTTTTTCGTCGCACTATTTTTCTCGCTGGGTTGGGTTCCAGGGGCCTTTTTGAATTGAATCTTAAACTCGCTCCAGAGTTTATTCTTCTTGTCCATTTTCTGATTCTTTAAGTTATGTAACCGATTTTGATTCTCCATGATACATATTTTTCGTCCTTTTTCTACACTAGCTATTTTCTCCTTGGCTCCTGCCGAGTCCAGTCCTTCTATTACTGGAGTAGGTTCATTCACATCCGTAACCGTAACTATTCTTCATATCTAATAGTATTAGGGAACCGGGGAGATTTTCGTAACCGGGGGGGCGCCGCTTTGGCCGCAAGCGGGGGCCCCTTTAAAAACCCTTCTCTCTCAACATCGCGGCCAGAGCCGCAACTCCTCCTGGGAGTAGTCATCGGGTTTGAGGGCCCTGATGTTGAATTTCCCCTTGCGGGGTTCGGGACAATCCCACTTCATGTGGCCATCCTTGCCACAGTTGTAGCACAGGAAGGGCATGCCTTTCCCTGCTGTCCAGTCCATGGGGGCGGTCTCGCCGGCCCCAATCTTCTTTGCCAAGTTTGGCGCTGTCCCCTGATATCCCCGGGGCAGGGTCGTCTGTGCTGCCGGTGCAGCAGTGTTCCTCTGGGCTGGTACCCAGAACATCTTGGCCTGTTGGGCCTTCCGGAGTGTCTGCCGCTCCATGTTCCGGCTGACTATCATCAGCCTTCTCCTCAGCTCCCGGTAGGTGTGGGAGCTTCCATCAGCCCGACGTTGAGCTGGCTTCATACCTCGTCTAGACGAGGTTCTCCAGGGTCTCCACCAAGAAGGTGTCATGAGCCCCGGTTTGATCCGACAGGTCGTATCCTGCCTCCTCCGCATTCAACTCGAACGCTTGTATGAAATCTACCAGGCGGTCTTCCCCTGGCGGGTGGTGGTAAGGCGCATGTGTGCTGTCTGGGTGCCGTTTCCGTTGGCAAACGTCTCTGCTAAACTTTCCAGAAATTCTAAAAAGTTGCAATTTTCCTCGAAGGCGCTCTGCCTTCGAGCCTTCTTCTTCCAGTTCCGCGCCCAGTTGGACACCGGACACCGGGCTCCGTCTTCTCGGCCCAATAGGGACACCATGAAGGCGACTTTCTTCTTCTCGGTGTTGAATTCCAAGGCGTATGCCCAGACGTAGTTGTCTAGGGTGTCGCACCAAGTTTCAAACTTGGTTTTTTCGTTCCCGTCGAACATCGGCGGGGTCTTTGCGTAAGAGATCCATGAGGATCCCGAGCGCGGGGGTTGGTCTTCTCCGTTCCATCCGGGGACTGGAACATATCTGGTCGGGGAGGGGCTTCCTCCTCCATTGGGTGAACGGGGGTCTGGGGGCGCGACATCTCAATCGGCGCTGGTGAAAGGGGTTTCGGGGGTGAAGGTGGGGACACAGCTGCGATTAGCTGTGTTGGTCGGGGCGCTAATATTGCGCGGTGAGGAGGAGGTGGGCGAGCAGTGCTTCGGGTTATTGACAGGAATGCCAATGGAGGGAGGCTGGGTGGGAGTGGACCAGTCGGGGATCTTTGTGACACGGCCAAGTGGAATAGCTCGGACTCGTCTTCGGAGTCGGATGGGGGGACACGGTAAGATATCCTGGTATGAATCGCGGCGTTAAAGCTGGGCAGGGGTTCGATATGCCACAAGGGCGATGGTGGGGTCAAGGCGGTTTTTTGCTAACAGAACAGTCCGGGGTCTTCTACAACTCCCCCCGCGGCTGCGAGATAGCCCTCTCCAAGGATTAGGCTAGTGCTCCTTTGTCTGCTTTACGTGGGGACAGTCTCAATGTTTCCCGTAGAGTGTAGCGACGTCTGTCTGGGTGAACCGCGCACGATTGGCGCTGCAATTGTTTAACGTCGGTGTGGACAACGTGAGGTGTTGGTAGGAGTCTGGGTCTTCGGGTAAGAGGCTGCCGCGGTGGCAGAAAGGGTAAATCGGTAGAGTGGGTAGAAAGGGAAAGGAGGTCGGAAGTGGCGGTACGAGGGTATGAGGGGTAACCTTTTATTATGTCACAGTCAAGACCTGAGCGTCCACTCTCGGTATGAAGAGAGGGATTGGGTAGTGCTCGTAGTTGATCTCGAAAGATGATGGAATAAAAGGTTAACTACGACAGCGTAATAGCTACTCTACTTATACTGTCTAGGGAACCGTGTGAACTAATCTATATATACTACAACTACCCTTAACCACATGTTCTCAGTGTCCTTGCTGTGTCCTCATGTCCTGACATCATCTCTGACATCATGGTGACGTCATCCCTTGGGTCGGACCGATCTTAGTCATAGCCTCTTTGTCATCCAGCGCTTAGATCTCTGGCGCTTAGATAGGCATTGGAGCGCTAGATCTTATCTAATCGTGACACCGGAAGAGCGTCAATCACATAGCGCAGCCACCTTTGAGAATGTTGAGAGACGCGGAAACACAATTCGCTGTTTTAAATACATCAGATGAGTCGGCGGGGAGGACAGACGACGTACCTTCAGCTAGACATGATGCGAGCCATCCAAATCATGACTAAAAGGAAGGAAAGTAAAAGACATAGACTATGGGATTTGGGCGCGAGATAATATCCACATCGAAGCCAGAGCTAGCCAGAGCATCACAGACCCAGATGAGCGCAGCCACA